>CM060952.1:193532210-193574569 GCA_030765055.1 Mantis religiosa | reverse complement strand
GAAAGAAAGAAAGAAAGAAAGAAAGAAAGAAAGAAAGAAAGAAAGAAAGAAAGAAAGAAAGAAAGAAAGAAAGAAAGAAAGAAAGAAAGAAAGAAAGAAAGAAAGAAAGAAAGAAAGAAAGAAAGAAAGAAAGAAAGAAAGAAAGAAAGAAAGAAAGAAAGAAAGAAAGAAAGAAAGAAAGAAAGAAAGAAAGAAAGAAAGAAAGAAAGAAAGAAAGAAAGAAAGAAAGAAAGAAAGTGGGAAAGGATATGTAGTTATGTCTGTATTTTGTCACAGAAATAAATAAAGTCTTCTAACCTTCGAAGTACCTAAAAGGTACCTTTTAGATGCTAGCATTCCTATGTCTCTATTTTTGCTGTGAACAGTGCTTTCGATAAGCAATTTTCAATAATAAATAACTCGTTTCCCTAGAAAGTATTGAAGATAGTTTTGATATGACAATAATACGTCAATAATAAGTATTCACGTTAGAGTTAAGAATTTGGCTTGTTACTTTAAAGAAAACAGTTGCTGATTAATTGTAATACAATTTTCTCATTCAAAAGAATATATCTTCGTTATTAAAATTCATAATTGCGTAAATTAGGTCACTTAAAATATTGTATGTAGATCCTACCGTTATCCTAGAGAAAGAATCATGTCAAGTCCCGTAAGGTCATAAGTAGGGACGAGGTCTGAACGTTTTCAGATTGAACGTACTCAACGCTGTGCCTTCGACCAACATGACTTTAATTCCTCACCTTCCATTATTGACGGATTTCACTTAGATGTACGTACAGCTAGGCAATTCGGACCAACGCCAGAGAAGAATTATTTACAAAACGTAAATCCAACACACAGCAAAACGCGGCGAACACCATCGCATGGTCCTGAAGCTCTTTGCAATGAAGAAAAATGTGCTGTAAATGCATATTTTAAAGTTACGCTCTTAGCAACGAAATTCTGAATATTTTATTAAGGCCGAGGAGGAACAGCCACGTTGGAACACTTATTAGTTAGCACCGGGTGCATGGAATCGTGTCGATGTGATATGTAATTAGCCTGTACTCATACCTGGCTGTAATATTCCAATTAATTTTTTGCCTTACTCTGTTTTTTCGTTCACAACGGAACCTGAAACTGGTTCATGTTTATAGGTACAATAACGTTTGAGTGGCCATGTTTGCGAAGCATTTCTTCCTCCAATCATGTGAAATGTCCCTATACTCCTTAGCTTTCACCTCCCACTTAGGCCTGCTTTGTTTGATGGACCTGAGTTCAAACTAGCAAGAGATTGGCTAACACAGGGTGGCTATGGAACACAGATAAGGGGTTTCCCTCAATATTTAATAAACATAAAGTATGCAAGGAAACTACGAGGGCTGTTTAATAAAGAATAATCACAACCTTTTTGACGAGGTACCTTTACTCATCCTCATAATTTTGATGGTCCTTCTCAAAATAGTCTCCCCTGAATGCCATGTACTTGTCCCAGCGTTTCTACCAGTCTTCAAAGACATGCTGGAAAGCATATTTGAGAGATCCTTCAAAATCGCCTCCGCAGCCTTCACCACTGCTTCTGGCCACGCCGTGGCTCAGTGGTTAGACCGCTTGGCTCTCACCAAGGCGGCCCGGGTACGATCCCAGGCGACCGCAAAGTGAGATTTGTGGTGGACAACACGGCGTTGGGGCGGGTTTTCTCCGGAATCTCCGGTTTCCCCCGCCATCTCATTCCACCGGTGCTCCATCTTCATCTCATGTATCATCAGTGTCATCACCTGCGGGTAGTAAAAGCGGGCGTTAAACACTACACACACCACTGCTTCTGATGATGAATAATGCCTCCCACGAAGGCGTTTCTTCAAGTTAGGGAATAGGCAAAAGTCTCATGGGGCTAAATCCGGACTATAGGGACTGTGAGGGATGCACTTCACGTTGATGTTTGCAAGATATTCAGCAACAATATTGGCAATACGCGGCCGCGCATTATAGTGGTGCAGCATCCAGCCAGCTTCACGGAAATGGGGTCTCTTGCGCCTGATATAAACTGCAATGTTTTCAAGACATTCCTGTAGTATTTTTCAGTTGCTGATGTGTGTGTGCAGGTACAACATGCTGATAAACCATTCCATGAAAAACAAAGAAACAGATGACCATAACTTTCCCAGCAGAAGTAACCACTTTTGCTCTTTTGGGGGTTGGTGATGGAGATTTCCGCACTGAGCTTTACTGTTTGCTCTGAGGATCAAAATGATGTAGCCAAGTTTTTTCAGTAGTGATTACGTTTGAAAGAAACTCCGAATCTTCCCCTAGCACCAACGTTAACTACATGTTACCTCCATTGCAGCGGTAGGCGATACTGAACATGTCTGAACTTGCCTGGTTCTCACAGGCGGAAACCAGGAGTACCAGCAATGAAACCACTACGGCTTGGTTGTTACACATTAAGCTACCAGAATTTAATAAGTTTGAATTTTGGAGCGAAAAATTATGACCGTAGAAAAATTATGATCATTTTTTATTGAACAGACCTCGTAAAAGCATCGGCATGTTTCTGTGCACTCGACTGTACATTATAACTTAAATTTGTATGCTGCATTACGTAATTTACTTTGAATTTTTAAAAGTTTAATAATAGATGGTAAATATTTTTCAACAGTCATTCCAAATAAGATTTCAGAATATCTACTTTTTATTTCATATTTGATTACGCACCACACTATAAATGTCTACAAAAATTAGGTCATCCATTGTTGAAGTTTCACGTTAAACATTCCGGTTCAAGTTGTTACCACATCGCACATGTTGTTGTGATGGTTATCTGTCATTTCACGTAAGGAGAATTATGGGTTAAATTCGGCCCGCACACTGGCAGTTTACTCACAGACATAATTATGATGGCAATGTCAAAGTTGTTTAATAGGAGTCCAGTGAAACTGGAAAATTGCGGCTTCCACCATATTGCTACACTACGGTTAATGAGTACACAACTAGCTGTTCGTGGAAGTTTTTGGCGTTTTATACGGTTTCAATCCACTTCACATCGAAAATTATTTGCTTCGTTATTGATGATTTGGAAGCATCAAAAATATTTCCATCGTACACGAGTAAAACATTTTGCATTGACATAAAATAAAAAAAAATGAAACAAGGAATGCTGGATGACGCTGACAAAAACTGTTAACGTGTTGCATTTGTCACAGCTTAATGAATGTTGATGAAAAACATGCATATACAGCCATTTCTTATCTGTTTACTGTCTTATTTGCTATATGCAATTCAATTTATGAATCCTCAATCCTATTTGCTGAAAGTATTGAAAATCGATAACAAACTGCAGGATAGCATCCGTCAACGTAATCAAATACTTGCTGTACAACTACATTTTCAGAGATATTGCGTTTCGTTTGTACGTAAATGTACCTATGATCTTATATGATTTTGAAATTAAGCTCAGAGTACAATATTATATTGGAGATTATTTTTAAGCCTGTAATTTTGTGACAATTGAGTTTAATAAACTGTGGCTTAACGTAACGGGAGAAGCAAAGAGTGACCTAACTGCTAAATATTTCCTTAAGTTAAAAGTATACGTCACGTCGTGTTTTTTTCATATGATGCCTTCTGTGTAATTTGTCGTCGTCGTGGTCGTCGTCCTCGTCCTCGTCCTCGTCGTCGTCCTCGTCCTCGTCCTCGTCCTCGTCCTCTTCGTCGTCCTCGTCCTCGTCGTCGTCCTCGTCCTCGTCGTCGTCCTCGTCGTCTTCCTCGTCGTCGTCCTCGTCCTCGTCGTCGTCCTCGTCCTCGTCGTCGTCGTCGTCCTCGTCGTCCTCGTCGTCGTCCTCGTCGTCGTCCTTGTCGTCGTCCTCGTCGTCCTCGTCGTCGTCCTCGTCCTCGTCGTCGTCCTCGTCCTCGTCCTCGTCCTCGTCGTCGTTCTCGTCCTCGTTCTCGTCCTCGTCGTCAACCTCGTCCTCGTCGTCGTCCTCGTCCTCGTCGTCGTCGTCGTCCTCGTCGTCGTCCTCGTCGTCGTCCTCGTCGTCGTCCTCGTCGTCGTCCTCGTCGTCGTCCTCGTCGTCGTCCTCTTCGTCGTCCTCTTCGTCGTCCTCGTCGTCGTCCTCGTCCTCTTCGTCGTCCTCGTCGTCGTCCTCGTCCTCGTCGTCGTCCTCGTCCTCGTCCTCGTCCTCTTCGTCATCCTCGTCCTCGTCCTCGTCGTCGTTCTCGTCCTCGTTCTCGTCCTCGTCGTCAACCTCGTCCTCGTCGTCGTCCTCGTCCTCGTCGTCGTCGTCGTCCTCGTCGTCGTCCTCGTCGTCGTCCTCGTCGTCGTCCTCGTCGTCGTCCTCGTCGTCGTCCTCTTCGTCGTCCTCGTCGTCGTCCTCGTCGTCGTCCTCGTCGTCGTCCTCGTCCTCGTCCTCGTCGTCGTCCTCGTCCTCGTCGTCATCCTCGTCGTCGTCCTCGTCCTCGTCGTCGTCCTCGTCGTCGTCCTCGTCCTCGTCCTCGTCGTCGTCGTCCTCGTCCTCGTCGTCCTCGTCCTCGTCCTCGTCGTCGTCCTCGTCGTCGTCCTCGTCCTCGTCCTCGTCGTCGTCGTCGTCCTCGTCGTCATCGTTCTCGTCGTCGTCGTCCTCGTCGTCGTCCTCGTCCTCGTCCTCATCGTCCTCGTTCTCTTCGTCCTCGTCCTCGTCCTCGTCGTCGTCGTCCTCGTCGTCGTCCTCGCTGTCGTCGTCCTCGTCCTCGTGCTCGTCCTCGTCCTCCTCGTGCTCATCATCATCATCATCATATTACTTAATATTTATTAGAAAGTATTACTTAAACCATTGTCCTGCGCCGGGGCTTAGGCTAAGGGAGCAGCTTTGGTTCCCTGCCACAGAAAGCGGCCCGGGTTCCCACCCCTAGAGGTGCGCATTTTAAGTCCCGGGTATAGGACCAGTGCCCACTGAGCATCGTGAGGAAATGGAGGAGCTTACGGTAGGTAAGCGGCGCTGGTCCAGAAAGTCAAATTTCCGGCTGGGGATGTAAGTATGCTGACCACTCTCCTGCCCGTATCAGTTGGATGATCGCCCACCTCTACCTTGCGTATGTGGGCGTAAGGTCGGAAGTCCGGTTGACAGCCATAGGCCTTCTATGGGCTTTCGCGCCACGGACAAGATATTAAATGCAATTAAAACATGAGGGAATATAATGAAAGCTTTATTGGGTATAGCGTGAACTCCCAATGCAGTTTTATGTAATGCTGAAGTAGTACCTGTTATTCCTTTTATTATATGCATGAATTTAGCAAATAGCTTTAATCTTAGAAGTTGAATACACAAATTTCGTTGGCTGTTAAAAAATTGAAGGCAGTTGCCCAAATATCTGTGCACATAAGTTATTTATGCAATAAACTTAATACATAAAACGTGCAATTTTCGTTCTCCAAAGTTAAGTCATATCGGACGATGAATTAAATGGGTGAAATAATGCTCGAATGAGTCCGGCGTCCTTGGAGCTTAGCGTTACCCAACATTCATCAAAATAAGGGAAAACCCCGGAAAAAACATTATTCAGGTAACGCACCCTAACCGAGATTCGAACTCGGGACCTCTGGAACGTGAGGCAGACACTCTACCACCTACGCTACCGAGACGGGCAAACGTGACAGAGGCACGAAGCTCTCATTGGACAGAAATATTTACTGAATGTAGCTTACCAGTATGTACCTCGTGGCGAAACGTTTGGATAAATTAGCTATCTATGGACAAATCTATAAGTAAACGATGACCATGTAGTGCATAGGTAACCAAAAAGGAAGTACATATCTACCAGGGCATATCCTCACGGAGTGAAGATTGAAGTGTTAGATATATTGGGTTAATAACATTACTTTCACAGCAATTATTGGGCAATCTCCGTTTTATAATTTAAAAGCGTTGGGGGTTATAACAGCCATTAAATAACTTGAAGAATGCAATTTCGAGCTATTTAAAAGCAGTCGAAGAGGTGTCTGCAAAAGTTAACATCTACAAAACGAGCATAAAATGAATTGCACAGTATTCTACACAAAAATTCTGGACTTTCAGGCCTGCGTAATATAAGAAGTAAACTAAGTCTCGGACAAATACATGGAAATGAATTTTACTACTCATATGCACCATTAACGTCTTGTGACGCTGAACGAACTCTCTCCCAATATTTTTATATGGTTTCAGCGAGAGGCGCAGAAAATTCAAATTCGAGAAATTACGAATGAACATGGTTTTTCACTGTAATTCCGTATCGAAAGCAATGAGGATGGCAGATTGCAACCTAGGTATCATTTTGTATCCTTAACGGAATATACACATACTACCCATCGGTATACCTGTTGATACGTTTTTTTTTTTTTTTTTTTTTTTTTTGTTTTGTTTGTTGTCCTCCAACGTTAAGTCATTATCGGACGGTGGATGAACTGGGTGAAGTGATGCTCAAATGTGTACAGGGTCCATGGAACTTAGAGTTACCCAATATTCATCTTGAAGGACAAGGGAAAACCCGGAAAAAACTTTATCCAGGTAACTCACCCTGACCGAGTTTCGAACTCGGGGCCACCTGAACGTTACCTCCTACGCTACCGAGGCGGGCTATATGGCTGTTTGCTGATGTGAGGCCTGGCCTTGTACAGTACCCGTGTGCGTACATTGATTGCTAAGGTGTATGCGGTCCGATGTCTGGTCATGATTGCTTGTATCGGCCGCCCTTTCTCTCTTCTCGCCTCCACCTTTTTCCGGGATGTTTCATTTAGGAGTTAGGTACAACAAATCACAGATTTCGGTGCGGAATCTTCTCCGTAGTACGAGGGCTCTTCAATAAATAATGATCACAAGTTTTTTTGACAACATACCTTTATTCATCGTCATAATTTTGATGGTAATTCTCAAAATAGTCTCACCTGAATGCAATGCACTTGTCCCAGCGTTTCTGTCAGTCTTCAAAGACATGCTGGAAACCATTTTTTGAGAGATCCTTCAAAATCGCCTCCGCAGCCTTCCCCACTAGCTCTGATGATAGATAATGCCTCCCACAGAGGCGTTTCTTCAAATTAGGGAATAGAAAAGAGTCACAAGGGGCTAAATCCGGACTATAGGGACGGTGAGGGATGCACGTCACGTTGATTTTTGCAAGATATTCAGCAACAACACTGGCAACATGCGGCCGGGCTTTATCGTGGTGCAGTATCCAGCCTGCTTCACGAATATGTAGTCTTTTGCGCCTGATATAGACTTTAAATGTTTTCAGGACCTTCCTATAGCATTGTCCGGTTACTACTGATGTGTGTGCAGGTACAACATGCTGATAAACCATTCCATGAATATCAAGGAATGAGATGGCCAAAACTTTCCCAGAAGAAGCAACCACTTTTGCTTTTTGGGGGTTGGCGATGAATAATATTTCCACACTGTGCTATGCTGTTTGCTCTCAGGATCAAAATAATGTGGCCAAGTTTCATTAGCTGCGATTACGTTTGAAAGAAACTCCGGATCATCCTCTAACATCAACTGTAACTGAATTTTACCTCCATTACAGCGGTAGGCGCTACGGAACATATCTGAATTTGCCTGGTTCTTACAGGCTGGAACCAGGGTAGCATCAATGAAACTACTACGGCCTGTTTGTTTCACATTAAGCTAACAGAATATAAGCTTGAATTTTAGGGCGCAAATTTATGTCCGTAAAAAATTATGATCATTCTTTATTGGACAGCCCTCGTAACTCTCATCCGAGCACTAATTTAGGTCATTTACTTCGGGAGGTCATTATTGTACGTTTTTGTCTGGTACTGTCTACTTTCAGATGTTATTGCACCTTGCGCTGTACCGAAAACAATAAACCTAGCTATGTTAGTCTGTCAACTACTTGGCTAGCTGTCGGTAGCTGTCACCCGTACTTAAAACAGCAAGTATACCTATATTCCTTCTTCCCTGCACTAATTATAAGATTGGTGGAGCACAATTTTAAGTATCACACTATTGAACCCTTACAGATGATCAGAAATTGGATGTTTACTTCTTGCGGAATATGTACATTAAACGTAGGCCCGGAACGGTTGCCTGGCACATTTCCGCTACCAATATATTATTATATTTCACGAATCATCAGTGTCATCGCCTAAGGTGCGAACGGACGTTAAACACTACAAGTAAAAAAGAAAATTCCATTTCTCGGAATCAGAAATAACTAGTCATGAGGTTAGACTGATTGGACTCCTGGCTGTATGCTGTTTTTGACGTACGCATGCCGGAGAGTGACACAAGTTGCACTAGTATGACGTACAGATGTATTATTATATCTTGACAGGAATCCTGCGCGGTAGGGATGAGTAGCAACTGTAGTGGGGATAGTGAAGCTATCGCCACAATGCGTCACACGCGTAAGATTACTAGAAGGGAGGGCGGTGCATAAGGTGTCTAAAAACAAATTTCATTCTCTAAGCCAGTTTTGCAGCTCTTATAAACTAAGTTGTAATTCTTACTATGGTAGTAATCTCCACGCTTTTGTTGGATCTTAAATAGTACATAGGCATTTGGAACAAAACCCTGTTCTCCTCCAGCAGGCATGATAAACAACTGCCGGCCTTTCAATATCGCTGCAGAGTCCCTGTAACGTATTTCACTACAGGCATATGGTCCAGTATGTGCTGTATTCATATAAGTTTCATCCATATAAACTATATAAACTTCACTTCGATATCTCCGAATATTTCGTAAATACTTAAGACTTTTTGCACGTATGGTGCGATGTTCGATTAAAATTGTTCTGTCACGCTTAGTGCTTTTTTTCAAATAATCGTAGCTTCAAAAGAACTCTTCTTAATGTTCAGGCACTGCCTTCGAAGTCAATAGAATTTTTAGCTTCATAAGCACTTTCTTCAAAGTTGGTTTTGGTTTTTCTGTGCTTTAAAAAATATTTATAGTTCCTTAACTACTTCTGAATTAAAACATCCAAATTAAATTTTATGCATGTTCTTAATCTTTGTTTACTGGACATAGAGAAGGACGTTGTTGCACTAGCACCAATGGCTTTTCTTTCCTTAATAACTCTCCTAAACTACTTTCAGACACAACTGTTGTCTCGGATACTCTTACCCTTATTTTTATAGCTGACCCAGACCATTGTCCCTTTTTTATAAATCTATGGATATTGGTTATTACTTCTCGTGTTTTTAAATGTAGCACTTTATTTCCTAATGTGCTGCTAGGAGGCGTCATTTATAAATGCTCTCTTGGAACGAGGAGCCAAACACATTTTGAAACAAGCTGTAGTGTTACCGAGTATCTCTGCACGTATTCACTTACTCGCAACTGCTACGCAACTGACCTGCCTCCCCTCCAGTTGCAACCGTTCTGGGGTGGACTCGTCCAGATTCCACTGCGCATCGCTCTGCACTTTTCAATATAAAAAAATACATCTGTACTAATGCTGAAGGAGTTCCTCTTCATTTTGGAAAGGTTAATATAATGAAATTTATTTCTTGCAGCTCTTAAAACCGAGCGGGATGGTTCAGGCATTTCCTTTATGGCCCGCATTCGGGAGGTGCGGGTTCGAAACCTGGCCGGTCTATACACCCATGGGTTTTTCGGGGATTTTCTGCGTCGAAAGGCGAATGCTGGGTAGGGTACTTACATCCGCATATCATCTGGTGGTCTATTTGAGGGTAGAAGGGTCGTTGTAATGTTGGCGCTGCATGGCAGGATGATATGTTTCTGGTAAACGCTTCCTCCTTCATTAGGATGGTTTCCGGTCTCTGGGCGGATCTGGTGGGTACGGCTGGTGGGATGCCGGTCGTGCTGGCTTTCGGGTAGTTCCCAAAAGGCAATTATAGGGATCCTGCACTCTGCACTTCGTGACTCTTTAGGATGGCAGTCCTCTCTCTCCCGTCGACTCTGTCTCCCTCCCGGGGAAGGACATAGGTACAATAGATCAAAGCTAGTCGTAGAGTAGAGTCCCCTTCATGCCGTAATCTGATCCCGCTTCAAAATTCAATTGGCACAAAGTGCTATAAAAGAAATATTCTGAAACGAAATATCAATAATATGGCTATCCCTTAAGTTTATACGAATACCTTTTGAAATGGAAATTAAATACAGCTACATGCAGATCCTCTGAGTTGCTTCATTACAGCTCAGGCGCTTTAAATGGGACTCTGTGCCTTTTACTTTGGACAGTAAAAACAGTTCTCGGTTGCAGAAGAATCCCGAACTGATCAAAGCAAATCTACAGCCGTTTGATTTTTACATGGTAGGTACAGAGTCGGGGAAATAGTCTTTGAGCTTCTCTCACTTTATCTCTAGTTACGTGTTTCAGTAAGACCGATTTCCCAATTTTTGCGAGTTTCAACATTAACCTCAATTTGAGGGAAAGCTGGAAATAATACGGGCTTAGAAATTTGTTTTCAAACTAACTAGAGGCCAGTATACTAAGTCTGTTTTACGAACTGTTAATTTGGTACCGCTATAAGGTAAATGACTCATGTATTCGGGCAGTCGCGGATTCGAACCCAGTTGATTACGTAATCTTACTTGTGTTATTCCAATTCTTTCCTTTTCTCTTAGGAATGATGCTTTTGGCTGTGAAAGACGTTCTCTAATCGCAATTCTCACGTTTCGAATTCTAACAAGGGTTCTAAACATTGAAGTATTAAAGCAATATATTTTGGATATTGTGACTTTGTGGGTGTGCTTTATTTCTACCGACTTATAGTTGAACACTTGCCAATTACACAGAATTACGTAATGCACACAATTACGATCCACCAGTCCGTCCGTTACAGTTCCCTTTTTATTCTCGCAATTACGTACACTCCTCCGATACACGTACACAGTCTTCTCGTCCGTTCACTAACACGGCGCTCCTTCGCTGCTTGCCAAGCACTGACTCAACTCACTCATAGCAGCCCTTTTTATAGGAATATCACTGTTTTCTAGACGTCTCTTGTTTACAGTGAATCACCGCGAAGGTTCCAGACGGCAAAGGAAGGGGGAAGAGGCGGCCAGCGACAAGTGAAACTTCCCTAATCATCCCCTCAGTTAGTGACTGAGATTAATGGGTGGGTGTGGCGCGGCCTCTGGTCCCTTACTCAGCTGTCGTTGGTTGTGCTTTCCGATAATTGGTTGACAATATTTATAACATATAATTAAACATGGAATTATTCTGTGAGAGCTCTGCAATTCTCCTAGCGAAAACCAGAGCTAACCGATTGCAGCAGAACTTCGTTTTACGGTGCCGTGGAATCCCATGGGTGCAAACGGCGAAGTATCTCGTAGTGACGTTGGACCGTAAGTTAACTTACGTTCCGCACGTCAAGGGCAAGGTCTAGCTGGGGCACGTCACACTCCGGAGCCTATACCCTATTTTCCGCTCAACTATACCCATCCGACACAATCTCCAGCTGTATCGAGCGATCATTCCGCCTATGATTCTGTACGGCTGTGAGATCTGCGGAACAGTGGCTAATACCACTTTCCTCAGGCTCCAGACGCTGCAGAACAAGGCACTACGTATCATATACAATACAGACTGGAGATTTCCTGCTCATATCCTACATGAGCACTCCCAGATCCCGTACATTGTTGATGTCATCCGCGAGAGGGCACGATCAATGTACGACAAAATCCAAATTCACCCCAACCCTTTAGTGAACTCCCTGGGCAGGTATGACCAGAGGGATCAAAGACGCTTGCCATCCTTCAGACTACCAAGAGACGTCTTGGGACCCCTTGGTTAACCCAAGAGAAACCCTAGATGCCTCTAGGATCCATTTCTACGCCTGATGATCAAGTGATATACAACCCGTAACCAAAACGGAGCAAAAACTTAAATCGTGTCTCCCAAAACGGGGGAACGATTAAGTGCAGCTGCCTATGAGAATTAAACAAGGGCATCCCATTCCAAATTCCCCCCCCCAAATAAAAATTCAAACACGCCAGCAGAACATGAAACCAATTAGCTCATTTCGCAGGTTAAGCCGCAAAGCGGCTAGGTACTGCGGCATAAGACACCCGGACGGGGAAAAAGAAAAATAGCCCCGCCTGACTAGGACTACCTCTGGATCTCTGGGGCTACATCCAAGTCCTCGTGTGTATACAAGATGCAAAAAATATAAAAAATAATTAAAAAGATTCCATTAAGAAGAGAAAGCAGGCCAATATTTCAATAATTTCACATCCTACCTGTTCAATGTATTTATATTTATGAGCAGTTTCTTTTTTTTCTTTTTTTACATAGGAATATTTCACAATTTACAAGTAATTCAGATTTTCAAACATAGAATACAAGGAACAGTACAAATATACATTTGAGTCATCATCGCCTCACTCTGAGTCTGGATTTTATCTCTCACAAAGGAATCATTCTATATAATAAACTCCAAGCTAAGCTAAAAATATAAATTATAAAAATTTCAGAAATGCTGTAAAAATATCCTATTAGAAATGATGTCACAGACAACAGATGAGTTTCTAAGAAGTAAAATTAAATAATGAAGTAAAAATTGATCGTTTGGTAAAGGTTATGTATTTTACAGTCTAGTTCTTAAAAATGTAATACATTATAAGAATAAGTTATAAGAATTATTACTAACACCCACACCAGATGCTCCTCTAAAGATATTTTTACAAGATTGAAGATACTAACGCTTCCTTCCATGTATATATCTTCGACCCTAAAATTCTTTGTATGAAATCGTGCCTTATTTGCAACAAATAATGTAATTCACAAAATAAACACTAGACAAAAGTATAATATCCATTATCCCAGTGCTAAACTTTCTTGCTTCCAGAAAGGTGTGCATTATGAAACTATCAAAATATTTGGCGCACTACCTAATGTTCTTAAAGAAAAAGTTGATAATTTCGGTGCTTTTAAAAAAGCTGATACAGAGTACGTTTGCTCAAAATATTTTTATTCTGTACAAGATTATCTAAATGACAAATTATCCTGATAATGCTTCTGTAGCTCTTTAAGTAGTATCTAACTGTTCCAATGACAAATCATTACTAATAAATATTTGATGCAAGTTCAAAGTTTATTTTTAATGTATATGTATTTAATAAATAACAAGAATGGTATCCATTGCAAAAAGGTTGAGACGTACTGGCATAAGCCAAGTAAAAGCTGGTTTAAAAAGTGTTTCATTTTGTATCATATATAATTATCCCTGCTTTGTTTTCCATAATGTTGTTCATATTGCCTGTATACTATAATATGTGTCTTATGTAACTTTATACCTCTGGACATGTTCAATGTTCATAGTCTTTTCTGGCTACAAGTGAACCTACTGAACGCAAATCAATCTAATCTAATCTAAACATTATGTGATCTAAGTTGCATTATTTTTAATTAATATTTGTATTATTATTGTTATTCTGTTAATTACTACTACATATTTTAATCACTATTGTATTATTTAACTACTATTGTGTTATTTAATTACTATTTTATTATTTAATTACTATTGTATTATTCATAATTGTATTACTCATAGAAATTCTATTATTCTTACGGGTACAAAGTTGACGGAGTCATGAATATCGTATATTCCAACGGTGAATAAAACTAACTTACTTGGTCCACACCAGAGAATACAACAAATTGGAGATTAGTTTTGCATGTGTTAAAACCTATGTTGGTATCATAGGCAATGAACTGGCAGACAAGTTCTCAAAAGAAGCGACTGACGATGAACAGATGGACATAGGATACAGCAAAATACCAAAATCCACTACTAAAAAGCTGGAAGGCAACTATGACAAAAGAGATGTAGTTCACCAACCAAAGGACCCATAACGAAAGCTGTTTTCCCTTGTGTTATTTGAAGAATGGAAGTCAACATACCTGCAACAGCAGGATTCACAACCATCATCACAACGCACGGAAAAACCAAGGTATACCTTCACAGATTCCACATTACTGAAGATCCAACATGCATATACCGAATAGGACAACAGTTAATCACATAATATATGAATGTCCGGAAACAAAGTTACAAAGAACAACACTAATTAAAGAAACAGAAGAACGGAGACAGCTAGTCAGTAACAAATTAGAAACTTATAAATAATAAACTTACAGCCCTTTACCAATTTTACGAAATGAGTAAACTTTTAAGATGATTGACACCATGGACTTTGAAGCTGATATTGCATACATGGACATACTAAGTAAACATGGCCATCTGTAATTCAACTTAAGTTAATAACCAAGCAGGCCATATAGATGATGCAACTATTAGAAGTTATTGGAGTTCATCATTTATGAACGTTTAGTAAACATTTCAAATATACATCGAATACGCGACGCTACGATAAATAATTTAAGTAAAAAAAAAAAAACCGTTGCATCATTTATAAATAAGAGAAAATTAAAATACTGTAAAGGGCTATATACATCAGTGGAGAAAATCGCATATAAAGAAGAAAATGGTGTCCAGAAATGTATAATTCCAAGTAAAGTGAAACGGTATTATTTTATTCCACAGTTGCCCAAAAGTGAAATCTCTTTTGTATCGATACTACGCCTGAGAAGTTTCACATCTCATAGCTCGCCGTAGCTGCCTGAGAGAGGATTTACAGAAATCTTCGAGAACTTCATCTTCACGGCTTTCAGACGAAAGGTTCATCGCTTCTAGATCAAGGTAAGGTCTGGCTTCTACATGCGTCGCCACACCGAGGGAGCGCGAAACTTTTGCGACGGGGAAAATCCAACTTCAGAAGATATGTCACCGCATCGTGTGACATAAATCCAACCCACAAGAACGGGAACCCTCCAACTTGCAGAATCATTATTAACCTAGAGAATAATAATCACAAACGTGGAAAATAAGTGAAGTGCTGCTTGGCAAGCGAATTAAAGTGCAGTGTAAATAGGTACATTCAACTTTGCATAAGTATTTAGTGTAAAATTGTAAATTGTAAATATTTGATATATGTGGTATTACTAGTGCAATTGACCATTGTATAAAATCTTAATAAATAAGGTACAAACATCCTGAACGTTGGCTCCCATTGAGCCGGGATGAACAGCATCTGTTAGAGACATCGTGCGTCTTTGTGATCTGCCTCCTTGTGACCATGTGGCCTCCTGCAGTTCCCTCACTCTATCCCTTCTTATTGGGTGGTGTTAGCAGCTATAAATCTGTGTGTAGATTGCAGTGCACTAGTCGACCTCTCTATAGTCAAGCTTGCTTCTCTTGTTACGTCTACGTAGATTTATTTCGTTTTGGTGCAGTTATTAACGCTGTGAAAGTAACCACGAGCAAATCATGCATGTTTAGTTCATTTTGCATCGTATGACAATCAGAACTGTGAACATAAAAGAACGCAGATACAGATATTTCCACACGGCAGTGCGGAATAAATAAGGGCAACTGATATAACTCCGCTGACAACTATCTTTTATTTTTGAATAGCTTCTGTAAAATTCTTATGTAACCTTGTTTTGTAATTTACTTTAGGTTACTCGATATAAACAACTGCACCACTATTTTTATACACACTTTGTTACAGTGAGGCAATAAAAATAAATGAATAGACGGTAGAAGTTTTAAAACCAAGTGGATAAGCTAGTTAATACAGCCAGAAGCAATTGAAAAGCGACAAAAGGTAAAAAGGGTTAAGTAAAGTGACTTCTTTTTAGTGGAATGGCGAGGTGTGAATGATGAATCTTTTATTATTTCTGAATGTTTAAAATTTATGCGATATTATTTACGAATGAAGAATTCATTTCACGCGTTTGATATAAAATTAAATATATAATGAATACTTGAAGTGCTCGGTTTTAGCAAAAATCATTAAAGGCCCTTTTGAGAAAAAAAAAGTGCTAATTCTTAAGAGCCTTCTGGGTAAGGAGATTTTTTTAAAAACGTTAGCATCAATCTCTGAAAGATATTGAAATCAAATACCACATATATTCGTCTGATATATTGTGGAGTTACGTAGTTTACACACACGAACGGGGCATTATCACCTTTTATTAACCGGTGGTTTGAAATGTGTATTTTCGGCGAAAAAATTGTTATAAAATTTTTGCCATCGTTTTTACTAGATATGTGGAAGAGAAGTAAAACTGCAACGAGAAGAACCAGAATTTCATTCTTATCTAATGATATGCTTTTGGTAAAAGTTCCTCCTCCGGTGAGACGGTCTCTGACCTTCGAACCCAGACTGATAGGATAATTTCCGGACCTTAGTAGAGTGGGGTACTGGTTGTACTAGCCTGCCGGGGACTTTGCAACAGGTAAAAATGTAGGGACCCTGCCCTCTGCGCTGTGATGATTCCTTGGGACGACCTCTCTCCTCGCCTCATCCTCACTCCCAGGAGTGACCCACTTGGAGGAATTTATACCCCGCCTTTAACTGCTATGGTCATATCGGCGGCCGTTCTCCTTTGGAACATACTGAAGGTGTTAACTCGTTATCTTTGGTTTTTAATCATTAGATTGCACTACCGTGCCATGCTAGGGGTCCCGGATTCTATTCCCGGCGGTGGGGTGGGGATTTTTCTCCGACCAAGATAATTCCCCATCTTCCCCAGAGTCTGGAAGTGTGAATGAGAGTGTGAATGTGTGCGTGATGTAACGATTAAAAACCAAATATAACGAGTTAACACCTTCAGTAAGTTCCAGAGGAGAACGGCCGCCGATATGACCATAGCAGTTAAAGGCGGGGTATAAATGGAACAAGGAAAAAAAATATACGCACAATAAGCCAGTTTTGGATCTCCATGCCAAGGATTCGACCTTCATGCAATCCTCTCCGTCCAGTCCAGTTCAATCAAGTCATCTTAAAAATGTGCATGTATGGATAAAATTGTCCTTTCACACCAGTCGTGTATAGACCAAATTCTGAACAGGTACAGTCAGACTGAAAAATTCATTGCCATAGCCGGGATTTAAACATGGATCCTCAGGTCTCCGTCCGGTTGCCCTAACCATTGAGCTGCCATGGCCAACGAGCCAGTATGACACTAACTAATTTCATTAATATGTCGTGCTCTCACGTTGGCTATAGTAGATCAATGGTTAAGAGTGGTTGGACGGAGATTAGTAGGACCGCGTTCAAATCCTGTCTATGTTATTGATTTCCTCAGTCTGACTCTATCTTTTTAGAGTGCATGCTACACACGGCTATGTGAAAGAACAATTAATTTCTAAGGTTAAGGTTCACTTTTGGTTTACTTTCACTGTATTAAAAACATTCTTATTTGCAATATTAAAGTGGAGGTGCTTAAATTAGGAGAAAATCTAGGAAATAGGTGACGGCCAGAGGATTCTAGGTAGGAGAACTCCTACCTCCATTCCTTTATATTATACCAATCACATTATAAATGCAAAGAGAAAGTTAAGATTACATTAACTTGAACCCATAACAAATTTTCCTCCATTTGATTCGATCACTATAGCTCCTTCATCCCACATTTTTTTGTCCTATCAAAATCACTATGGGATAATTAGGTGATGTTACAAATAAAGTTCCTTAGGAAATATAGTCAATTAGTCAAAGTCTAAACGGATTAATAATTTAGATAAATTACAAAAGGTAACACTTTGGACTATGCCTAAGGGAAAGCATCGGAATTAACACAATCAATACGATCCAAAGCTAAGGGAGCTTACGTACCATATATAAAATTCAAATGAACAGGCTAGACATAAAATTAAAGTTATGTAGTCCGCAAATATAAACAAGGCCTGCTATTTCATAAAATTACTACATTCCAATGATAAAATATGTATCTCCCAAAAATATTAGAGCAGACAAACGAACGAATGTAAACAGGGTTAAACTATTCCTGGACTTGAGGTAGTAACGTCACAGATAACAAACATCACAAATAAGTTTGGTATTTATAGCGAACACTAACATGGTCTATTAACTGTGTGCATTGAAATGGTCAGTTCATTTATTTTGATTATGCTGACGTATGATTTCAGTGAAGATAGCTTAAAGCATTATATTTAAAAATTCCACTGCCGGCTTATTGCCGTTCCACAAGCAATGATAAAATTGATTCTTTCATTTTAAGTTAATTTCATCTAATACACATAATTCACTTAAGTGGTTTATTTAAGCCATAAATGTGAAAATAATATTAAAATTATTAAAATAATAGTGGAATGGTAATGAATTAGCAGAAAATATGAAATATATCTATTATTATGCTGTGACTGTTTTTCTTCTGTGATATCTAACGTGATCTTCAATAGAGAGGGATATCTCTTTCCTTTTATTTCCATATCAAATAGTAGCCCTTCTTCATTATGGAAGCCGTATGTTTATACTTGAAAATGAAGCCATTGTGTCAGATTTGTAATAATTATATTGCATTTTGTACAATTGTGCTATTTCTTCCTGCTGATTTGTGTTAATGAAAATACAAAGCACGTCAATAAGTAAAAATTGTTTAGAAGGGGAAGAACATTTGTTAATCCAGAGCATAAATTTCAGAATGTTACCCCTAATCTGAATATGAAATGAAGTTCATGGGTTTAGCTCATCTTGCAAAGAGCTCAATCCTTTATTAGAGCAATATAAAATAAGAAAACCACTGGAATGCAGTGATTTTCTATATGAAATCTTCAAGATCTTTCTCTTACAAGTTTCACTGAATGTACTTACTTGTTCCAAAACCAGTCCTGGTTCCGTTACAGCAGCTCTGGAACAAAAATGTTAAAATAACATTTAATTATAATTTATTTGGTATAAACTATAACTTCATGAACTAGAGACAAAATTATTTCATAACTAACCAGAATTCTCGCTAAGCACGATATAAACTTAGGTTTATTTCCTGCAGCAAACTTTTTCTGTAGAACAATGAGTCTAACTAAACCTTTAACAGAGTATACAAATTATGAAATTGGGCTGGCCCCGTAGCTCAGTCGGTAGAGCACCTGCCTACCGTGCTAGGGGACCCGGGTTCGATTCCAGGCGGTGGGGGTGGGGATTTTTCTCCAACCAAGATAATTCCCTATCTTCCCCTGAGTCTGGAAGTATGAATGAGAGTGTGAATGTGTACGTGATGTCACGATAAAAAAACCAAAGATAACGAGTTACCACCTTCAATATGTTCCAAAGGAGAATGGCCCAATATGACCATTTTAGTTAAAAGCGGAAAATAATTTAGGAAGTAAAGAATAGATATTATTCGTGTAAATGATACGTGCTATTTATGCAAGAAAGTCCTTTACGTATAGATGTGGCAAAAGCTATTTCTTAGGTACAGGTAGGGTGTTAGATTTAGCCATAAAATTAAGCTCTACAGATGCAGGTACAAATTAACAACAAATGCATTAAAGTGACTGTCCTTGTTAAGTGGTGATAGAAGATTTTAAGAGCATTTTCAAACATTTGGTGACACAATATATAATATTTATTGAATTTTGGGAGATGGAAATATAAAGATTAACAAAACTGTTCAGGATTAACAGCCTTATGGTGAAGCATAAAATTAAAATTTACAGTGCTTAGTTTATGTTCACAACAGAATAGGAAAAATATCAAGTTTTCCAGAATAATATTTATTAGGGTTTTTGAGGTCGCAACTCATTCAGTGTACTAAACATTTTTAAGTGTCAAACGAAGTGTCTGGGATTGAAAATTAGTTTCAATTGTATATCTTTGATGAAATCTTGGATCAAAATGGATCAACACGAGAGAGAAAATGTTCTAGAAACTAAAAACCAAGATCAAATTATCAATCCACAGAGGCAAAAGGGAAGCATGTGGATCCTTAGGAGAAAGAGGAGTCAGATATCCAACGTGTAGTGCAGGAATGTACTATGATGTGTTTCAAATTGGATGATGTTTGTCCTTCAGCGCTACTAGATGAGCAACCAACCAATCGGAGTACTGCGGTGTTGTCGTATTGCATTCTACCTATGTGGTGCGTAATCCCCAACCTAATCAATCTCTATTTAATATTATTCGCGCTAGGACAAAAATTCAGATTTTGGAAAAACTGATCCACGAGGAAGAAGAGAGTAATGTATTTAACATAACCGTGAAATACCCCATAATTTTAGCTCAAATATTTTTCCTAATACAAATAAATGAAATAGATACCAGTATATTATAACAATGCATTGCAACGTACTAGTAGTAATTTATTTCCTTTTACATCAACAAATGGAAATACAAAATCAAGATTATAATTATAAAATCCATACTGAAATATGCCATATATTCCTAAATCCTGAAAATCCTATCATGTTATCATGTTGCCCACCATTGAATAGTAATTCAGCCCCCATACACCTAACCCTAGGTTTTTGTGTAATGGAGGCCCTCTGCTCCTTCTTACACTTTCTGCCATTTCACCTATCTCACTCTACATTTTTCTCTTAATTGTTCTTAGCCATCTCTGTTTAACTTTCCCTAAATAATTCCCTATATTTCTCCTGTTCTTTTCTCCTTTTACTGACCACATTTTTCTAATTACTACTTCACCCCCCCCCCAACTGTCCCATTTACGTAGCCAAGCCTGCTCTCTCCAAATCTTTGTTTGACTACAATTCAATATACAATGGAAATCTGCATCCTCTTCTCCACACAATGGACATTTATCTAGCTCCCTCTCTTGACCTATAACTTTCAAGTTTCTCACTCCTGTTCTTGCCCAAGCAAAACCTTCTCGCCCTAACTTACTACATGTATCTATATATCCTTCCCTCCCCCAGGTTGTTTTTATTTCTCTATATAATCTCAGTGAGCTTTTGTCACTTGTATTGGCGAAAATGTCTTGTCTGTCAATATCTTCTAATCTTAGCTTAACTTCTTTCCAGAAGCCTCTATACCCATACTCTGCATTTATCCAAGAATGACCCATACCTATCTGCTTCAACAAGTCATACATTTTATGTGCCCAAGACCCATCCCAGTTACTTCTCTTTTGAATATGAAAACATTCTTTAATTATATTGCCATCTTCCAAGTTAGTGATTCTGTATAAATATTTCGTTGCCCTTGACAAGATTTTAATTTTTGTAGAATGCCTGCCTAGTTCTAATTGTGCTGCCCCATTAGGTGATGCTATTGGTAATCCCAATATATATTTACAAAAGTATCTATACACTCTATGAGTCTCTCTCCAAGCCTCATCTGTTCCCCAAACCTCTGATCCATGTAACATTCTATTTTTGCAACGTAGGTACCGTAATAAATGTCATTATTGGTTGGCATGTATGCCTGAACGTTTATTTGAAATAACTCAGAACTGAAACTTAAACATTAAGAAATAAGTACTTTGAGCAAGCCAAGGTGTTTGTTAAATTCGATGAAAGGAAACAATACACTTCCTGCTAGTTAGGCAGAACGTGTCTGGTCACATTATATCTTGGTTTATGAATGGTTCGTAATCTCTATTTACTCTATAGAGTTCAAAGCAGTGTTATTCAGTTACTTTTCCATGAACAAGTGTATCAGCTGGATCAGTGAGACGCGATGCACCTTCCCCCTACTATTGCGAGAACAATCCAATTGAGTTAATGTGGGTTAAAATTATGTTGCAAATAGAAATAGTATTTTTAAACTGACTGACGTTAAACGACTTATTCACAAGGAAATTGACAAGGAACATCACAAGGCTGGGAAAACTGCGTGGGACATCAGATAAATCACAAGAAGACGACTTTTGGAAAGAAATGGCACGTAACGAGATATTTGAACCTATCATCATAAATTTGCAGTACTCAGACGATGAAGACAATGGCAATGACGAACTATCTCTTAACGTAACTAACATTCACAGCTATACGGATACACCGCTGGTATTTTCGTTGGATTAGAAAAATAAGTAATTCATAAACTATAATTAAATGTAAAGTAATATTTAAACCATTTGCGTAATATACGAATATCCATGTTATTCTGATTTCAACAACTGCATTATTAAAAGCTACGTGAAATTCAATTTTGCATTCCCTTAAGTGCTAGTGTGCAAGAGAGAGGGAAATAAAAAGTTTGGGTATAACGAGGTGGCAACGCCGAAGGCTCTAACGCAACTTTGCTACAGGCAAGAAGTCTTTCCATTTGAAACACATAAGTGATTACCATAGGCCTGTTTCTACTTTAACAACAATTTGTTGAAAACTTCAGATTTTTTACCCTTTTTTCACAGCACCTACAATAACTTGAACAAGGAAATATTTTGCACACGTTCCGTTAATGTATGAGGGACATTCTATTAAGGGTTGCATAATAATGCTATTAGTGCCATAATATAAATATACACTGATTAAAATATAAACCTTTTATGGGATTACTTCAAAATTCATAAAAACATGTTAATAATGCTTCAATTAAATGTTTATAAAGGCTTTCAAAAGAATGTGGTAAACTTTTCAGTCACTACACTTAATGGTTTATCTGAAAAAGGAGCGTAAATTGGAAAATGGAAGATGAACGCAAAGTTGAAAGGCTTCTAATGCCTTATGAAACTAAGTTAGCAGCTTATAAGTAAAAATTATATTATGTTCGGTAATGTAAGGCTTTACAAAGTTAATACCAACCATTGTCCACGGCCATAAATTTTATACCTTTATTTCAGAAGCTGCAGATTTATTTTCTCGGCATATTTAAAGGACATGATCAATTGCAATGATAATAAACATCAGTATGTTTTGACCTTGCTACTGGCACGTATATTTTAGTAGTTTTAGTAGAAATATTGCACAGTAATAACACTTTAGCTAGTTGGTCACCCCTGTTTCATTTATCTGTATAGGAATAACAGATGAACATCGACATGTATGTACCCTCATAGAGTCAATATAGATTTTAACTCGTAGGTTATGTCTGTCGGCAGGCACATACAGAGAACTTTATTTACATGGAGGAGAAAACTGAGCAATGCTGCCCTCTATAGTCCATGCATATTCATACGATGTAGCGACGTCAACTTCGTGTCTCTTTTTTGATTACAGTCCGTCTACATCGCGGCAGTTGCTCTGTTACAGTACTCGGTCCATATGATGGCCGCTGGAGCATGAGGCGTTTACCACTTCTATTTTGGGATTTTTATACCTCAGGCCAGTAGTCCAATATGACGTACAGGTTTAAAAAGCTTTAGTGACGATAAGAGAGGGATCGTGCTCTGTTGCATAGGTGAATGTTGAATTGTAACAAACACAGGCTGCAGAAAATACTGTATATGGCATTACATAGAGTATGACTCAATATAATTGATAGTAGCCAGAATGCATAACACTATTACATCGTTAAATAGAAATTGATAGATTTAAATAATATCCACGATGAGTAGAGGAGCAACTCATATCAAACTATCGTAATTGTGACATATATAATAACAATATAGTCATGCCTGGCATAGTTCGACAGGCGAAATCAGTTTATAGAAACTCATTGTTACCAAAATCCGGGACAGCACATTCAGCTTAAAATTTCACTTACAGGTGGCATTCAATTCACTGGCAGCAATTCGGAAGGGTTGTCTGTATTAAGTATACAAGGGAAACACATACATAGGCAGTCAAAAAGTCTACGAACTAATAAAGATACCAGATATTTTTTGTTTTTGTTTTTTAATTTTTCAACATATTCTCCTTGTAACTCTACACAGTTCTCCCAGCGATGCTCCCATCTCTGTAACCCGTCATAGTAGTACTTGGCATTTTTCTCAGCAAAATAATTGTTCACGAAGTTGATGGCCTCTTCATTTGACGAAAATCTCAGTCCTCAGAGCGCAATTTCCAGATGGGGTAACAAAAAGAAGTGGCTTAGGGCTAGATCTGGTGAGCAAGGCAGATGGCCAAGCAGTTCAAACCCTAATTCATGTATTTTCGCCATTGCAACCGCTAAGGGGTGAGACAGTGCGTTGACTTGGAGAGACAGGATTTTCTTTTACTGCAAATGTGGCCGTTTTCTAGCAATTTCAGCCTTCAGCTTGTCAAGTAATGATGCATATTGTAATGGTTTTTCCTTTTTGAAGAAAATTGATTATAATGACTCCATGACTATTCCAAAAAAAGTCGCCATCACTTTCCCAGTTGAAAAAAAAAGCTTTTCCTACTTTTAAAGCCAGTTCCCCCTTTGCAGTCCACTGTTTGAACTATATTTTTATTTCGGGCGTATAGTAGTGTATCAAAGTTTCATCTGCAGTAATTAATAGGTGCCAAAACTGATTTATTGCAGCTAAACTGCGAAAACAGAGCGTCGGAAATGTTCTTTCAAACACGGTTTTGGTCTAACGTGAGTAAACGCGGCATCCAACGAGCGGACAGCTTTTTCATGCCTAAGTGTTGATTTAATGTGCGACAAACACGCTCTTTTGGCGTGTTTGTAGCCTCTGCTATCTCTCTCTTTAATTCTGCAGTCATCTAGTGCCATTTGGTGAACTTTGGCATGTTTTTGTCGGTAGCTGCAGTTTTTGGACGTCTGGAACGTCCATCGTCATCCAGGCTCTTATAGCTACATTTAAATTCAGTTGTCCAAAATTTCACTGTGGTAAATGATTGTTCAGAATCTCATTACACAGAATCCAATTCATATTTGATTTGCGTATCCGCATTGCCTTTCAAAAACAAATATTTATTGACAGCTCGATACTCGATTGCATCCACTTTCATAGAATCCCTCATATAAACTAACTGAAACGACTGTTACATAACAACCGAGCGTTCAAAATGGGCGAAACTTCGGTGAGTAACTGTCAACATATTAGTTAACGAAATTTACTAGCTTTTATTTCAGAGTGCTGCCATCTTCATGTTCAGATCGGAAACTTTTCAGACTACCCTCGTAATATGTTGGCTATGGTACTACATTTTTAGCTGAAACTCAACCTTGATATTTACTGGATATATGTGAACGAACAAGAAGTAGATATAGAATTGGACCAAAATTTATGGGTAGCTAGCAAGAAGCAAATGGAGCCCAGAATACAATATTAAGGTACGGAATCACAAAGTAACTTACATTGCCTTGGAGGTACCCGATGTATATATGCCAAGCGGATGAATTGAGTGCCATAGCCGGAATTTGAACCTTAGATCTCCCGGAATCCCTCTGGTTGCTCTAACTGCTGAGCTACCATGTCAAAGTGCTAACACGACGGCATATACTCCAACTGATTCGTATTTTTCCTGGTAAGCCAATAGGAGCTCTCATATACACTACCAGTCAGAAGTTTCTGACCACCTATCACAACTATGGATTTGAGAAAAAACAAGGATTTCGTTTTGAATATTCTATCATATTCCTGTTCTGATAATAAAATATGTATAAACATGTAAATACTACGTGCTTCTCCTGTGTACTTGACTGGCTGTCTGCCTAGAGGAGTGCTTATGAATATCCAATATCCAGAGCTATATTGACAAGCCTTGTCTGTGACGTTTCCATTCGAATATGCTTCATTCCTTCAGCAATGATTTACAGTACATTGTGCGCATCTAGCTCTGTGATTGAATATCTTTAGAATTTCATGGCGTATTATCTCCTAATGGGACGAAAGTAGGAGATTGGAATTTATAAACATGATGTAATAATACATAGGCTGTTCAGTAAGGAATGATTTTTTTTCTTTTTGACAACGTACCTTTGCTCATCTTCATAATTTTTATGGTCCTTCTCAAAATAGCCTCCCCTGAATGCGATGCACTTGTCCCAGCATTTCTGCCAGTCTTCAAAGACATGCTGGAACCTATTTTATGAGAGACACTTCAAAATCGCCTCCGCACCCTTCACCACTGCTTTGATGATGGATGCCTGCCACGAAGGCGTTTCTTCAAGTTGGGGGATAGAAAAATGTCACATAAGGCTAAATCCGGACTATAGGGAGGGTGAGATGTGCACTTTACGTTGATTTTTGCAAGATATTCAACAACAACATTGGCAATATGCGGTCACGCATAAATCGTTGTGCAGCATCCAGCCTACTTCACAGAAATGTGTTCTTTCTCACCTGATATAGACTTGCACTATTTTCAGGCCATCCCTGTAGTATTGTCCAGTTACTAATGTGTGTGCAGGTACAACATGCTGATAAATCATTCCATGAATATCAAAGAGTGAGATGACCATAACTTTCCCAGCAGAAGTAACCACTTTTGCTTTTTGGGGGGCTGGTGATGAATAGATTTCCACACTGAACTTTTTGTTTACTCTCATGATCAAAATGATGTACCCAAGTTTCATAAGCAGTGATTAACAGTGATTCCAGTCTTCTGGATCTACTGAAATCGAATGGTCTGGATCACATCAGTTCAACAACTCAGCGGGGTTACCTCCTCAAGTCTCAATGGTTGTCTTTGTAACCTCCGTTTTTAGCTTCTCTAGTGCCAAGTCACAAAATCCGTGGAATGGGTTGATATATATATATATATATATATATATATATATATATATATATATTTGATTGCTTAAGTACTTATCCTCCAGGCCTCATTATTAGATAAACTGATGGTTGTTCAGCGGGAAAATACGAGTCAGTTGGAGAATTTAATGTCATGCTGGCATATAGGGCATAGTAGCTCAATGGTTAAGAGCAACAGGACGGAACGGTTTCACGACAAAGGTATAAAGGGCCGAGAGTCCACATATAGCTACCCTCTGTTCATTGATACCGAAATTAAGGTTTGCCAAAAGTAAAGGGTCATGATGGATGTCAAAGGAATGTTGGCTCTTTGTTAGGAAACGTGCAAGGCCAGTTAAGTTGAATAGCAGTTGGGGGGAAAGTTGTTATAACAAAAGCAATGTAAGAAACTGTCCTTAGCAGATTTATAAAGGGGCTCACTTGACTTGTAGAATAGGATATTCTTTGGATCATTCATAATGGTGACAAAGGAAATCGTTGGTTGAAAAGGAGTTTTCTGAAAGTGAAAGTGATACACCCACGCGCATCTGTGGTCATTCAAACAGTCTTCGGCGCGGAGCCGATTAGGGCAGTCCTCTTGTTCTGCTTGGATATTTGTCGGTTCAAATATACGTGAGGAACGAATAAAGTTTATCGAGTAATAAACATTCTGCCGTCAGTAACTCTAAACAGAAATATTGGTAACCCTTGGTCGGCAACTTTAATTTCGATGTTCTAGAAAAAAGAAGCAGTGACTAAATAAGTTGGAAACGGGCACTCCAGTGTCATTAAATATCCTTCTCACACACATCCACGCATACCCTGTGAGAAACCTCATTATTTTACCCTGAGCTAAACAAAAGTGCTTCAAACTGTATTGTCAAGTGGAACATTGTTCGCCACATATATTGCTGGTTCAAATTGGCGTCCCAACGTGGAATTGTGTGCACCCATAAACATATTTGTATCATCATCTATACCAAGACATTTTACAATCACTTCAAAATATATCCCAGAGCACCTTTTAAATTATAAATTGTAGATGTATATGTGTGTATGACAAATATTTTGTAAAATCCATGTATCGTTGACAAATGCTGTCTAAGTCACAAGATAAAAATTAAGTAGATGAAGAAGTCAAGCTAAATACAACGAGACTACCTTTATCACACTCTTGCTTTAAATATAATCATAATATATTTAGGTGTATTTCTTTACCGAATTTATCTAAAATCTAAAACAAGTTTACCTTCAAAACAAATAGTAAGAACATTTCTCATAGACATAGTCTATTACAAACACTGTCTTCAAAGTTCAAACAAACTTTCTTAGTTTTATTACTCATGAGCCAAGAGGTGTAATTAAGAATGCCATTTTAATATAATACCGTTAATAACCGCTTTTCTCATGCAAATGTTTACAGCTCTGGGCACAATACACTAACGCTCGAAAGGTTTCGAAGAGCCTACTTTTTTCTGAAATTAACATGAATGTAACGCCAAGGATAATGGCACATATCTGGATGTGCTCAGATAAAGATTTGTGTAACTATTAAATCAGTTTTATTTGAATTTTTTCTTATGAAGAAGCAAAACATAAGCGGTAACAATACTAAATAAATAACAGAGAATAATAAAAGTAAAGTTCAGGATAGCTAACATAACTGCAATCTTTGGAGGCTTACTAGTGACAGGTATATTTGTGGCAGAAATATTTGGAAACAATTGAAATACACTATGCTACCTTTTGTTTATCAAATATGTGCATTTTGAAAATGTAACATATTTGCCCCTGATAAGAACACTTACCCTACTGTTGTTGTGGATGTCGAAGAATGTCTGTGATTCCCTAGTTTCGTTCACAGACGTTCCGTAAACAGGTATTGGCTGTAAACAGCACTTTAGTGCTTATGTGCAGGAGGGTGCTACATCTAGTTATTGTTCAGTTGAAAAGTCTGAAATGGGCAAACGAAGTAGTGAGCTTTCAGCAGAAAAATATTTTGCAATATTCAACTTACATAAAGCAGACGACAACACGCGTCAAACTGCCACAAAAGAACAAATTTCCTTGGGAAGTCTTCATTTCACTCTAACAAATACTCTGACTAAAATAGCAATAAGGATTGTTATTGAAAGAGGAGGCCTAGGGTGAACTCAAAACGTGAGGATGAACATTTAATAGTGACCAGCAAAATGATCGTTAGAAAACAGCGCACCCATGCTGACAGCGGAAGTGGACCAGTTGAGGGATGAATCTAAGAGTGCTTCTACGACTTCGGGATGCACATCTGAAGTGTTGCATTGCGGCAAAGAACCCCTATTGAGTGCTGTCTGTAAACGGAAAACATTACAACGGGCCAACCACATGTAAACTGGACTTATCAGTGTAAAAAGGTATTATTTACTGATAAATATAAGTACGAACTATTTGGCTCTGACCGTTGCCAGTTTGTCCGACATTTAAAAGTTAAACGCGTGACACCTCAATGCAAATGTCCTGCAGTCAAGCATGGAGATATGGATCTGCTTTGGTGTCAATAGAACATGCTATATTGGGCAGATAAAGGGAATTATGAAGAAGCATTATCACAACGTTCTCCAGTGTCATGCCAAAGCTTCTGGGATGCTGCTAATTGATAAGGCTTTCATTTTGCAAAAACACAGTTCCCCCAAGCATGCATCTTTAGTCTGTGGAAATTTCCTTGAACGATTGGAAGACTGTATTTGCTAAGACTTGAAGATCATGTGTTGTACCACTCAGTCCCGACTGCAACCCTGATGAACTACTTTGGAATAATGTAGACTGAGCAATCAGAAAGAAACAACCCAATAATGGAAACGTATTATGGAGTCAGGTGCATAACTTATCGAGGGATATTTCTGAAGATGCACTGGCGTATTTAATAGAAAGGATGCCCAGAGTTTACATAGCCGTAATTAAAGCAAGGGGAGGTTATTCCAGAGAAAGCAAAATTGTATTGTTGATTTTCACTATGTCTCCTTTATTCCATTGTTTCAGGAAATCCTAAACTGAGGTGTGTTCAAAGACGTTTCAGCGGTAGTGTATATGTAAGAACTTTTTATTTTATTTATCTATTTACGTAATACCCTGTCGTTCTGTTTGTATTTGCTAAGAATAATTTCATATAACACAGCGGGTTTGAATCAACGAACTTTCCACTTGACTTCGCTTCCAGTAACTGAATATCCTTTGAGCTGTGCTTTCTGTTTAAGGAAATACAATTAACCTAGCATACACAACCAAAGCAAATTACTATTATGGCTACAACTGCACATGCTTGGATCACCTTTTGTGCATTCAAACGCCGTTTAATCATAAAACATTATTTAATAACCGAACTTAAACCATTGATCCCGGTGTTCTGAAATACGATCGAGCTTTAACAAATCCACCTTAACTTTTCTCTATTGCTGATAGTTTCTTCTTAGAGAAAAGTTAATGTATCTTTCAGGTTGAGAGTTTATATTCATTTTAAGCGAGATTGCGTGTTTTTTGTTTAATTTCTCTATAAGAAATTAAGGACAAAATCGAATAACATTCAGTTGTTTGATGTTGGATAGAACGTCCCCGAAAGGTTTTGTAGGTAACCATTCCATATAGGGTTATTCAAAATGAACCAATGTTACGGTAGTTTAAGATCGAACAATTAAATTGATGGAAATGCATTTTTCTTTCACACTAACCGTGTGTAGACTAAGATTTGGATAGCTACAATTAGACCGTTGAAGAATTATTAATTTCCTTTAACTAAGCTATTAGTGGTAACTATGGAGCCTGGAACTTAAGTATTTACAGCTTAGTAAGTCGATACAAAAAGGACGCGTATCTTATTGTACAGGGTGTATATAAATGAATATCGGGGATTTAACTCTTTAGTTATAAATGATATGTAAAATGAAAAACAACTCCAACAGTTTTACCAAGATCCTTATAAATGTTAAACGTGACTACCCTCTGTAACACGGCACACATGAAATCTATAGCCGAGCTCTTCGCAAACGTTAGTAAATAGGTATTCAGTAATTGTAGCAACAGCTGCTTCAATCCGGGTTCTTAATTCAGGGAGGTCAGCTGGTAGCGGAGGCACGTACACACGATCCTTGATGATTCCCCAAAGGTAAAAATCGCATGGCGTTAGGTCAGGAGAACGAGGAGGCCCTGGTTTTAGGGCCCTTACGACCTATCCAGTGCTCGGGTACAGTGGCGTTCAACCAATGGCGTACTTCGTTATGTCAGTGAGGTTGATACCGAAATTATGGTTTGCCATCAGTAAAAAATCATGATAGATTTCAAAGGAATGTTGGTTCCTTGTTACAACACGTGCAAGGGCAGTTGAGTCGAATAGCAGTTGGGGGGAAAGTTGTTATAACAAAAGCACTGTAAGAAACAGTGCCCTTAGCAGATTTCTAAAGGTGCTGACTTGACTTGTTGAATAGGATATTCTTTGAAACATTCATAATGGCGACAAAACAGCCACTAAGGGATCTTGGTTGAAAAGAGGGTCTCCAGAAAGTGAAAGTTGCATATACACCCACACGCGCAGCTGCGGACAAGAGTTTTCGGCGTGGAGCTGATTAGAGCACTTCGTGGCTGGTAAGCCATTGAAACAGTCTTCGGCGTCAGGCCAATTAGAGCGGTCCTATGCGTGAGGGCGATTAGGGCTGTCCTCTTGTTCTGTCTTGAATATCTGTCGGTTCATATATACGTGAGGAACGAATAAAGTTTATCGAGTAATAAACATTCTGCCGTCAGTAACTCTTGGTCGGCAACTTCAAGTTCGATGTTCTAAAAAAAAGAAGCAGTAAATAAATAAGTTTGAAACGGGCAATCCAGTGTCATTAAATATCCTTCTCACACACATCCACGCATACCCTGTGAGAAACCTCATTGTTTTACCTTGAGCCACACATTATAATAGCTTCAAAGTAGCATCAACGTAGAACTCTTTGTTCGCCAATCATTTGTTACAAATTGGCGTCCCAACGTAGAACTGTGTGCCACCCACAATATATATTATTCCTTCAAGGTGGTGCAACAACTTGCTAGAAAATGAAATTGTCTCGCTCATTTTCTCCCAACTGATGCTCTAGTGTATGAAGGTATGAAGTACCAATTACATTAGGTTCACCAAAAAAAGAAATGCCATAAAACTTTCGCCGGAATACGGCACAAAGAACATTCACTTTAGGGAAATCTTGTTGCATTTGTACCATCTCGTGAGGATTGTCTGAGACCCAGATGTGCACATTATGAGTGTTAACATGACCACTAAGGTGAAAAGTACATTCATTACTGAAGACAACACGATCCATAAAATCGTCATCGTCATGAAACAACAAGTCGTTTGTGAATTTTGCACGTAATCCGTGGTCTGTCGGCTTTAGAGCCTGTAATAACTGTAAATGGCAAGGACGTAGTCATAAGCGTTTTTTTACAGCTTTACAAACAGTTGACATAGGCAATTGGAGTTCACAACTAGCCTTCCGGACTGATTTCTTTGGGCTACGAGGGAACGACTTTCTCACTCGCTCAACAGTCTCTTCACTTACTCTTGGTCGTCCCGTGCTCTTCCTTTTACAAAGGTATCCAGTATCCTCAAACTAATGATACCATCTACGAATGTTATTATCATTAGGAGGGTCGCAGCCCAACTTAATGCGGAACGCACGTTGCACAGTAACTAAAGTTTCGGTCCTTGCAAACTGCAAAAAACAAAACGCTTCCTCTTTACTAGTCGCCATCTTTACTACTACCGCTGTCTAGCGGATTACGGAAGAAATGTTGCACGCACTTGTGCACTGGTGCCAACAAACAAAACTGTTTCAGTTGCTTTTTCAATTGACATATCATTCATAACTAAGTTTAATGTAATAAATATAAGGAGTTAAAACCCTGATAAACATTTATATCATCATCGTCATCATTTCTAGCACTACAGCACAGAGTGGGCCCCGGCTTCCCTCAGGATCCTCCTCCAGATATCCCTTCTTCAGGCTACCATCCATCAATGTTTTATTTCCAGCCTTTTCACATCCTCCAATACTCCATTCTTCCCAGGCGGCCCCACCGAGGTCATATCGGTAGTCTTCACCTTGAGTGTTGGCGCGCGTAAGTGGCGTATCCACTTCCATCCCGTCTTGTATCCATAGGACCAGATGGGGGGGGGGCTTGTTAGGTAACTAGGTCTTGCCCTACGGAAAGCCCCACAGAGGATGCCGAGCGCCCTTTGGGACAGCTCGGATACTCCCTGGTTGAAAGAGGCCCGGGTCTTGTTCCTACGGGTTCAAGGCTAATGGGAGTAGAACCTCTGGACTCAACTCAACTCCATTCATCCATCTCAAGTTTGGACTCCCTACTCTCCCTGCACCATACAGTTTACACTCCAATACTCCCCTAATTATATCCTCTCCATCCAGTCCTTGGACATGCCCTGCCCATCTTAACCTTGATATTTTAATTGATTTTACAATATTGGGGTCTCTATATATTTTATATAATTCATCATTACATATGAGTCGCCATTCATCTTTCTCCTTAATTGGGCCATAAATTCTTCTCAGTATCTTCCTTTCAAAAGCGCCCAGTCTTATCCTCTTTTGTAGTGACCCATGTTTCACACCCATACATCAGCACCGGTTTTATTAATGTTTTATAAATTATAATTTTTGTTTCATATGTTAAGAGTTTTGAATTAAAGTGTTTTATTAGATTAAAATATGCCCCATTGGCATTTCGTATTCTTTGGTTAATTTCCTCTTTCATGTCATTACTTTCATTTACAAGAGACCTAGATATGTGAAACTATTTACTCTTTCAAATTTATAGTTAAGAATATGGACATATCTTTCTGGATCTTTAATTTTCTTCTTGACATTAGTCACCATATACTTTGTTTTCTCTTCATTTATTTTTAGACCCATCTTAGTTGCTGCCTGTTCTAAGTTTATACATGTCCTTATCATGTCCTTACCATCTTTATCGTCTGCATATGCCAGTAATTGTGTGGACTTATTAAATATTGTACCTCTTGTTTGGGTGCCAGCATCTCTAATACCTTTCTCCAATGCTAGATTAAATAATAAGCATGAGAGTGAGTCTCCTTGTCTTACTCCTTTGGTGGTATCACATGGTTCTGATAGGTCTGAGAGGACCTTTACTTGGCATACACTATTACTCATTGTGGCTATAATTAAATTTATTGGTTTTCCATGTATTTTGAATTCTTTAAGGGCCTTCATTCAGCTCCAGTCTATTTATACTGTCATAAACCGAACTGAAGTCGATAAACAGGTGATGGGTTTCAAGTTTGCATTCCTTGGCTTTTTCCAGGATTTGTCTTAATAGGAAAATCTGATTAATTGTTGATTTTCCTTGTCCAAACCCTGATTGATAATTACCTATAATCTTCTATAAGAATGGTAATAGTCTTAGGTATAGGATTTTGGAGAGTATTTTATACATTATTGATAAAAATGTAATACCTCTGTAATTTTCAAATATTAATGAGTCACCCTTTTTATATATTGGACATATTAGGCCAAACTTCCACACATCAGAATCATATATATACCTGTATATGTGAGCTCCTAACAGTTTACACAGCTATGTAAACTGAGGTATGAATTCACACGACGTTCTCTACTCAGTCTAGCAAAAACGGTTACTTTTCTCTCTACTTCAAGATAAGCGTTTTTAGAAATATTTTGGTTAGATATTTTCTTAGAGATACAATAATAATAGAAAGACCAATGGATATAAGTGATAGCCCAACTGTTTTACAGTTGTTTGCTACGTGAAGTTTTGGTATCCCATTATCTTATTTATGGCCAGGACCTGAAGACAAACGTATAATATGCTTTTTGATAAAGCACAAGGTTTTGAAAATTGTGATTATAAGTAGGAATATCTCGAAAATATACAAAAAAAATGTATTATTTCCTTTAAATTGTGTGCAAACACAGATATACTTTTTGTTTGTTTACCGATTATGCAAAATAATCCCAAATGAAAAGGGCTTGAAGCCATGAGATATAAAAGTGAGGATATTGTCGCTTTATAGATTGTAAATCGAGATGATTTTAAACTTCAAGTTGTGTATAGGGTTGTGTACTTAAAGGGGGCTATACCGTAAGGGCCTACAATCTACTTTGCAACTGAGAACGTAGCTGAAAGGATAGTTGGTCAGATGGTAGAGATAAATGGTGAAGGGAATTTGTAGTCAGGTTAGAGATAGATAAATAGAAATAGCGCAACTTTCTACGAATTTCCAGTTTACTATAACATCATAATTTCCTATAATACAAGCCAAAGAGACTTTGGGTGGATTGATGTCGAAAGCTATATTAGTACATTAAGACCCAGTCGGGCTTACCTTCGAGGAGATGCTTGTGGGTGGTGAAGTGAAGATTTGACGTAGCCACCGGCCGCAACGATACACTTTAGACTCCCGCGCGCCTCGATAATTACCGCTATAGGTATTCACGGCAAAGCCCGAAAAGAGGGGGCCAACACACGTTGAACCTAGGGACTTTTTCCCTTTGATCAGCAGAGCTACTGGAACATTCCATCCGCCATGTTGGTTTAAGTTCAATGACCTGCTGATCTTCCATTACCAACTACCCTCCGTAGGGGAGGGGATACGTCCCTTCAGCTGCCGAGGTGCGGGCGCTGTGGACCCTTAGCACTCGTGGTACAGTCTGTCTAGTCAACGGGTGTGCAGTTCGGAGTCAAAGGAACCTGACCCGACAGCCCACTAGTGACCGTCATAAATCTATCTCCACACTTCAGAAACGGAAGACTGTCGTTGAGGACCAATAGCAACCCTGATTTTCTTGAAGTGACAGTCGCCTGTCTACTCCCCGTGGAGTCTCAGTTGCCAAAGTTCCAACTTTCAGTTGATCTGTTTCATTACGTGCAGGAATTCGTTGTGTGTTGCGATGTGGAGACCGTAGGAGGGACATGCAGTGGTAAATGCAAGTGAAATGTAGATAACCTTCAGTCACGTGAAAATAATCAAAGTGATGACAATAGTGTGAATAACTGGGCCGAGTTATATTACTGGAAAAGCCTCAAAAACAAAGTTATAACGGGAACTGTTTCTAAGCAAATTCAAGCGCTTGTTTCGAACACATATAAATATGTGCTGACAAATAATCTTGGTAAGGGGTCGTGCAATAAACCTGATGATAAATTCTGGGCATTCATAGAAATACAGTAAGAAATATTGTGACGAAAGGAATACCAAAGCCGCCGATCAAGTGTGAAAACAAAAGGAAACTTTTCTCTAAAGTAGATAATTTCACATGCGATTTAATTCGTCGAGAAATTTATAGATTCTATGCAAAAGGGAGAGCACCCACCTTAGACGAATTGGTTGCACATTTGCAAGAAATTTGTGATTTTCCTTATGGGCACTGCACTTTGCGTGGTCTCCTAAAGGAGCTGGGTTTCAAATACCGCACTTTGAATAAGTTAAGGGTTATTATGGAAACCAGTAGAATTATAGCTTGGCGATATATATATATACGAGGGCTATCCAGAAAGTAGATTACGTTTTGGAATAAAAAGTAAACAAAGTATAGGAAATAAATTTTATTATATACAGATGAAAGCCACACTCAAATACTACTTTTCGACATAGTCACCATTCAAATTAAGGCATTTATCGTAGCGATGTACGAGCTTGGAAATTCCTTCGTCGAAAAATTCGGCCGCCTGCGCCTTCAACCATTTCGTTACCTCTTCTTGCAGCTGTGCGTCGTCATCAAAACGCTGCATAGCCAGCCACTTCTTCATTGCTGGGAATAGGTGGAAGTCGCTCGGTGCCAGGTCGGGACTGTACGGCGGATGAAGAAACAACTCCCACTTAAAAGATTCAAGAACTTCACGAGTGACATTTGCCGTGTGGGGCCGGGCGTTGTCGTGAATCAACAAGATCTTAGAGCTCAACATTCCTCTGCGCTTGTTTTGAATGGCTCTTCTGAGTTTTTGGAGAGTTTGGCAATACCTTTGAGAGTTTATTGTAGTGCCTCTTTCCAGGAAGTCCACCAAAATCACACCTTTTCTGTCCCAAAAAACAGTCGCCATCATCTTCCTTGCCGACATTGTTTGCATGCATTTCTTGGGTTTTTGGGGAGAACTTGTGTGCCCCCACTGCATTGATTGCAATTTCGTTTCACAGTTCACGTGTTTCACCCATGTTTCGTCACCAGTAACGATACGATCGAGTAAAGAGTCACCATCCTTATGGTAAACGTCCAAAAAGTTCAACGCTGCAGCCATTCGCGGGATTTTTGTGGTCCTCTGTCAAGATTTTTGGAATCCATCTTGCACAAAACTTGTGGTAACCAAGCTTTTCGCTGATGATTTCGTGCAACAAACTTCGCGAAATTTGTGGAAAACTCAAAGAAAGTTCCGTTATTGTGAACCTTCGATTTTCACGGACTTTAGCATCGACTTTTTCCACAAGTTCGGCAGTCACTATGCTGGGTCTCCCACTTGGATCTTCGTCGTGAACATTGGTTCGGCCATTTTTAAATCTGATGACCCACTGACGCACTCCACCTTCAGTGATAATGTTGTCCCCATACACTTCACAAAGCTGCCGATAGATTTCTATCGGTCTACAGTTTTTTGCAGTCAGAAACCTTATTACTGCACGCACCTCGCAGCTCGCGGGATTTTCAATTAACGCAGACATTTCAAACCGTCACAGTATCTGAACGGAGCACAGCACGAACCTCTCACTGGCACGGCTAGATGCCGACTGAGCTGCGCAACGCTCTGACCCCAAGATGGCCGCGCTAGCCCCGCCCCTAGCGGAAACAGACGAAAACGTAGTCTACTTTCTGGATAGCCCTTGTATATATATGTCAAAACTAAGGACGTTTCGCAGTAATGGACATAACATAATTTATTTAGACGAAACCTCGTAGGATACCCATGGCGTATCGGGAAAGGCGGCAACCTTGCAGAAAGGACTGTGAGAAGGAGGGTCGGGGGTTGTAAAACGATTATAAGGGTTCGTCAAAGGCAGGGCCGATTGCACATGAGGTAACTAAACAGACTTTACCTCTGACGTTACTAGAGGAACCTCGGGCCGAACATTCCAACCCCCCTAGTTGGGAGCTGTTCGGATTGGGTTGGACTCGAGGGGCAGTGTGTTCCCGAAGCCCACGGGAAATTGGGTACTTGCGGCCAGGCTACGGCCGCCCGGAGGGGGTAGAGGGTTGCCTAGTAAGTCCCGGGTACTAGCCTGCAGAGCTAGTAGAAGGTGTGCCAGATCACCAGGTGGCCCCACCGACGTTTCCGGCAGTCTTCCCTGCGGAGTTGACGCGCGTAAGTGGCGTATCCACTTAATCGGTCTTGATTTTCTAGTCGATCGGGGTGGGGGGGCTTTGTAGACTCCAGATGTTGCCCTATGGAGAGAGCCCCGGAGCTTCGGCTCCCGGGTAGAAGGAGGCCCGTGTCCAGCACTAATGGGAGTAGAACCTCTGGCATAAACATTACCAATTACCGGGTTCAACGCCTAGAGTTGGTGCGTTCGCAAATCTTACTTGGTTAAGGCTCCGAAAATATGCAAATTACGGGTTTGTCGTCTAATACTCCGCTATGAGTCTTCTACATCTATACTTCCCCAAATTAATACTTTCAATTGTACAACGAAGCCTCATGCTATTAAAATTTCTAATAAATTCCTAAAATAAATCAAGTTTCTCTACTTCACCAAAGCATACGCGACAGTATAAATTTCATTTCTCCTCAAAATAACTTAAATATGTGCTAATTTGGAAACGTTGGAAAGGAATAAAAATGTCCAAGCTATATCTGGGATTTGAACAAATGATCTCCCAGTCCCCGTCCGGCTGTTCTTAATTTTTCAGTCTGACTCTACTTTTCCAAACCTTGCCCTAAATACGGTTAGAGCGAAAGAACAATTAATTTCCATGAGATAATTTAGTTAAAATGCTAAAGTCATTTCCACGAAAATTAAAGAAAGAAGTATAAAGCTTTTCCAGGAAACGAAATACCAAGTGCAGTATTTAATTATCTTTGTGTTTAGTTGTACGGTTCACAGACACACGAACACACAGACACATACAATTTCTCAAAATGTTTTATTGGATTCTACACGTTATTTGTACTCAAATCTCAGTATTTAATGAAATTTCTTCTCTGCAGCAGGAAAATATATGAAAATTTCTGAGAAAAACCGTGAAAAATAATATTCTCTTAACCTTCTCGTAGAATGAAGTATCTTTGATTACTTTAGACTATATATGATAGGAACAATAATTTTAAAAGGATCCAGAAATGGTATTTTGCTTATTATTTTAATTTTTGCTTATGTAGCATATCTGCTACAAACTGGTAACCATCCAAAGAATAAGAGGTAGTAACTATTCATACATTTTTAACATTATTCAGTCCATAGTGATAATTGCCTTTAGTTTTTTCTTTCATAACAAGGACTAAATATAATGGTGCAAGAATAAATGCGTAGATAGTAACTGTTACCTAAGCCTTATTGATGAAAATTTTTGAAACAGATCTTGTATTTGTTTAAACAAACATACTTTACATTTCGTGTAAGAAATGAAGGAAAATCCATTACACCCAGGAAATTTACATCTGTTTCGCTTTCCATTCCAGTTTGGCCAGTGGTCAGCTGAATCTTGTCGTAGATCCTTTGGTGGCACAACCGTCCTTGGACATTTTTTCTTTATAGTATCAAGCAGTTGCTGTATTTTATTGCTTGGTCTTCCTCTGTTGTCCGTTTGTGCCCATTCTACAAAGCATTTATGCTATCTCTATCCTGAAATGCTTCTGATTCAGGACTTTTGCATTTGAATCCTTCTGAAGTAATACCTCTTTGTAAAAAATATATGCATTTATGACTGCTAGATCAATCGTATGATACAAAAGCCTAAAGTACCACATTTTAGATTTCAGTGTAAAATTATGCCCGAAGTGACTGTTTTTCAAAATGATTCAATGACATTGTGTTCTTTACAAGCTCCATACCAAATGTATCACTCCAGAAATCTCTTATGTTATCATTGTGTCACCGAAGTGAGCAAGCAAGTACCAAGCTACTTCTGTATGTCATTACTGGTAATAGAAACACTTCATTTGGATCCTTCTGATCTAAATAAAGCATACTGTCAGACACAATTTTCTGAATGAGTTCATCTGCCAGAAAGTATTTTAGAAACTGAAAGGGAGTCTCCAGGTGAAAAATACTGTCTGGGTATTCTAAATTGCCTTTAAAATGTTGGCATCTTCTCATACGAAAATACTTTTTTCTTCCATGTACATTGTGTACGTACTGGTTTTGAAACACAAGTGGTATTGTGACTTGTCTGTGACCTAATTTGAGTATCACTAGCACTGAGACTTCTTGTGGTGCTTGGGTTGCACGGATTTCGTTATGATTTGCCTTTGGTGAATTACTTATAGTTAATTGTAATGGAGTTACATCGCCATAAGAGTCGTCGGAAGAAATGCATATTTCGGGTTTATCTGTGTAACCAAGAGGGTCTTCATCACTTTCACTGAAGTCAGTGAGTTCATCCTCACTTCCTGATGGCAACCGCAGATATTCTTTTAATTTTTTTTTGGTCAGCATCTTTTCTCAAGTAGCCCTTTGCATCAAATAACTCCTGCATAGCCTAAAATATGATAGAAAATTAATATAAATTCTTTAAATGTTATTAAGTTTGAGTCTGCATCTAATAAATATTATTCAGAACGCTGTGATATGTGTAAAATACATTCAAAAGCTGCTCCACTTATTCCAATTGCAACATTATGCTACAAGCCATAACATAACCTAGAATTTTAAAAGGCGTACTATTCACGCCATATTGCATATCTGCAACGTGCATGAAAACTATGATTACACTTATTACAATGCAAAAATCGTTATATAATTAATTAAATATATATCTACAACCTTATCTTATGAGCATGTATTTTATCTTCTCTAAAAACTAGCTCCAAATGTCTGGCTGAAGTGTTAGAAACACAGTCTATTCAACCAACTGCAGTTCCTTTGTGATTTTCAGCTACTTGGGATAGCTGTAACAACTTCTGCCATCTTTTGGTAGATTGGAAATACAATGTGATTCAAGACAAGATGGAGCCAATGTACAACTTGAATTAGTTCCACATAAGCACACCTGAGGCCAGTAGCATAGCTTAATTTTAATGCAGCAGATATGCTACACCATGCATTTAAGGGTTAAAAAGAACAGATTATACAGGTTTACAAGAAGTGAAGGTTTCAATAAGCAATAAATCCAGTTGTATATATTATAAAAGCATCAAGTTCATAAAGAGAAACTGCTTACTTGCGAACGTCAGTAAAGAAAATTCAAAGCAGGATCTTGTAAATGCGCACTTATGGACTTACAAACCGTTGTAGATCGATATGAGAAATAGAGGCGACTTTTTCGTATTACACTCACTGCTTCTCCCTAGAGATTGCGAGGAACCACGACGCATCACAAAAGTAGAGTCGACCAAAGCGGTATTTGTACAGTAGTAGACTTCGCCTCCAATTTCACGCAAGGGCGGTTCGCCCTGGTTTTCCTTCGCTTTTATCAATGCGATCCGCGTCCCCAAGACGACTACAATGCCACTTGCAGCAGGTGTGGATTTCCAGTACAGGGTGGAAGCGAGCATGCATAATCATACGAGAGTTGTGCGGAATTAGCAATTACAGCACGTAGTACAAAGTAACGCTTCCTTCCACACTTGACTTGTAACATTTAACTAGTTAAGAAAATGCTGACAGTGATGTTTCCTGATAAGTACGCACTTGAGAGTAGGCTCATAATGTTAAAATGCAATGGTACCTCCTCACTAAGGTTTACGTACAAATTTAAGCAGCACAGATTCCACGTAATTACTGTCATCCCTCGTTATAAATGTTTTAAATAAACTTCAATAAACATGCAATATTCAGTGTATAAGGTTATAGTCTGTCAGGAAAGAAAATGTGTTAGGGTGCAATTTCTCAGCTTATTCCACTCTGATTTGTGTAAACAAATAATGAAAGTGTAGGTCTTAGAGGTATAAAACATAGGGGATATTATTAGGAGCATTTTGAAGTTTAGTAACACATTCTGGGCATAATTTAGAGAATTCTGATCGGATGGCTGTTGGGACAAGACATAGATATACCAAGGCTGTTCAATAAATAATTATCATAATTTGTTTACGGTCATAATTTTTCGCACTAAAATTCAAACTTATTATATTCTGTTAGCTTAATGTGAAACAAACACGCCGTAGTAGTTTCATTGTTGGTACTCCTGGTTCCCGCCTGTGAGGACCAGGCAAATTCAGACATGTTCAGTATCACCTACCGCTGCAATGGAGGTAACATGCACTTAAAGTTAGTGTTATAGGAAGACCCGGAGTTTGAGTCACTGCTGATGAAACTTAGCTACATCATTTTGATCCTGAGAGCAAACAGCAAAGCTCAGTTTGGAAATCTCCTTCATCACCATCCCCTCAAAAAAGCAAAAGTGGTTGCTTCTGCTGGGAAAGTTATTTTATTGATATTCATGGAATGGTTTATCAGCATGTTGTACCTGCACACACATCAGTAACTGGACAATACTATAGGGTGTCCTGAAAACATTGCAATTCGATATCAGGCGCAGATGACCACATTTCCATGAAGCAGGCTGGATGCTGCACAACGATAATGCTTGGCCGCATATTGCCAATGTTGTTGCTGAATATATCGCAAAAATCAACGTGAAGTGCATCCCTCACCCTTCTTACAGTCCGGATTTTGCCCCTTGTGACAGTTTTCTATTCCCTAACTTGAAGAAACGTCTTCGTGGGAGGCATTATCCATCATCAGAAGCAGTGGTGAAAGTTGTGGTGGCGTTTTGAAGGGTCTCTCAAAAAATGGTCTCCAGCGTGCCTTTGTAGACTGGCCGAAACGCTGGGACAAGTGCATCGCATTCAGGGGAGACTATTTTGAGAAGTACCATAAAAAGTATGAGGATGAGTAAAGGTACGTTGTCAAA
>CM060952.1:193454710-193527210 GCA_030765055.1 Mantis religiosa | reverse complement strand
GTACCAACATCAGCTCGTTTTTTCCAGAAGATTCTGCTGTAGCTTAACCAGCGCTACTGGCTTCCTCCCCTAATCCACTTGATCTCAGTATTTGTCATTACGCACCGATTGTCAACCAAAGGGAAAGTTGTGTTGTCCCTTAGCTCAGTCTGCCGATTCTTTCCCTTCACAACTTGAACCAATATTTCCCTGGTTTTTTAAAAACAAACAAACCGCCCTACTCAAAACCTGCTTATATGAATATTCCGCACTGTAGCTTTTAATACGAGCACTCATTAATTAGCCTGAGCGTACTTGAAAAACACAGTGGCGTGCAAATTATAAACTGCAGTAGTTTTGTCACACTGTTCAGGATCCTTTTGATGTATCTTATTAAAGTCACTTGTATAACTTACGTATTGTCGCGAGTCATTGTTGCGATAGCGCGGCTGACGCGAACAAAGGGAAACATAGTGCAGCGCGGAGATAAGGGACAGATAATGCAATGCGGAGACGAAAGGCTTGCCGAAACAGATAAATTTAGAGTAGCTACAAAATAGGAATTAACTTGGGAACATCCAATACAGTTAGAGTACTTCCTTGGCGTTGCCAGTTCCATAGCCAGTGGGCGACAGAGATGGAAGATATATTCGTCTTGTCTCACCGAACCTGAGTGGCAAGTGATCTGAGATGTATATATAGAAGGTGACAGAAGTTCGCTTAATATTTCAGCATGTGTGTGTGAAAAAATATATGAAATCTGAATTTTAGAACTGTGAACCAGAGAACAGTTGTTGCACAGTCATCGTTCATATGCACGGAAAACAAAAGACACAAGTTGGATGTGGTCGGCGAAAGAATGGAGTTTGCTACAGTGAAACAAGTGACATATCTACTTTAATTATGCCGTAATTGTATAGTGGAATTTAACAACTTTTGTTTCATTAAAATACTTAAGAGGTACGGAATATACGACTGTACATTCATGAAGCATTTTTAAACCATGAATCGCCTATACTTCTAATGTTGTGCATTGTGCGTAGAAATTTTAATCTTGCAGCAACAATATTGCTTCTTAAAACTAAAATTTTCGACTATCATTGGTTCTCCCATATTTGAACCCAAGAGATTTCAAACTACTTTTCTTAGAAGATACAGACCTGTGTATGTTATTTTCTCCCTCATTAAATTGGTCAGACTTTTGGCAGTTGGATATTCACCCCTGTTATATAAATCATAATTTTTTCTACATAAAACACACTTTCGAAAATCGTCTAATTTTGTAGCACGCTTTTAGCTGCTCGATGTTTCCAAGGAAACCTAAATATGCAACCTTCTAATTTGGTGAACTGTTTGACTTCTTTAACAATGTTCGTCACAGAAAGAGTACTCACGTAAAAAGCTTGTGCAAATTTGTGCTTTCGAAAATGTATTTAATTGATAACTGTTTGAAGAAGGAATACACATGAAAAATAATATTTCTAGTCTGCTTATGCAAAATCTCGCAGTCAGAAATAGGCACGCTAAGCGACATATGGACCCCCTATATAAAGCAAGTCTCCACTCTTAAAAGATCACCACCATACTGAATGCAAGGGAAAAACTGCAACTGCAGCATGGCACTTGTGTGTTTTCTTCCCTGACAGTTAATGATTTCTTTCTTTCTAGTCAAGCGTCTTAGCTTTCCATATCTCCGAAACCAGATGTCCTATAAACATGAGGTTTGAACAGTCACCCTCAGAAAAAATAGCTTTACGTCATGGGAAAAACAAGATAATTCTGTAATTATTAACATTTTATTATATTTAACATGCAGTTAATGTTGATGTTATTTGCGCTTTTTTTAATTTACGTCCTCGAACGTTAAGTCATATTGGACGATGAATGGAATGGATGAAATGATGCCCAAATGAGTCTGGGGTCCATGGAGCTTAGAGTTACCCGACATTCGTCTTACAGGATAAGGGAAAACCCCGGAAAAACCTTATCCAGGAAAATCAACTTGACCGAGATTCGAACTCGGCACCCCTTGAACGTGAGGCAGACATGCTATCACCATGCTACCAAGGCGGGCATTGCGATAACTGCTTAATCAGGGGAAACACAAAGAAATAGTTGATGGCATGGAGAAACGGAACATTTCCAATAACAAGATGTATTTTAAAATGTTATTTTCTTTCCTATATTGTAATACAAATTACATTATACACTCTATTCGTATTATACGTTAGCTGATGTATTTAGTGTGATTATACTAATAAAAGTAATGTATATTTAACCTAAATAAAGCCGAAAATTGTGGGGAAAGAGTAGAATGAAAAAAAAAGACAGAATAGAGGCATATATGCAGATAAATATATTGCAGGCCTCATAGGACCCACGCGATCAACGGTGTTCTGCCAAGCCATGCGCCTAACGGAGGGTTAATAAGTTTAACATTTTATCTTCAAAAAATACAAGGGGCGTCCAGAAAGTAAGCTCTGCTTCAATTTATCTCCGCTGCAACGCTGCGATCGCACTTCCGCACATGCCCGGTAGACGCTCTGTATCAAGGAGAAGGAACGTGCGCCATTGTGAGATCGCTGTCAGCCACGTACGCTTTGTTGAGCTTGCTTACAATTGAAGCAAAATTGTGTGTGGCAAACAAAGAGTTCTACGTTGCGGCGCCAATTTGTAACTAAAATGTTTATGGTTGAGCAAATAAGTCGGCGAGCAATGAGGTTTCTCTCAGGATATGCGTGGATGGGCGTGAGAAGGAGATTTTCACAACACTGGAATGCCCGTCTCCAAATTATTTATTCACTGCTTCTTCTTTTCAAACATCGAAATGAAAGTTGCCGACCGAGGGTTACCAATCTCGGTTTAGAGTTACTGAATGCTAATTGTTTATTACTCGATAAATTTTGATGACCCGACAAATATCCAAGACAGAACAAGTTGACCGCTCTAATAGGCTTCACGTCTCAGACTCCTCTCGTCGGCCTGACACCGAAGACTCCTCTGATCGGCTTCAAGCCGAAGACTGTTTATAATGGCTTCCTAGTCGCGAACTAGGCACATCGGCTTCATGACGAAGAGTGCCCTCTAACCACAGCTGCGCGTGTGTATATATAACTTTCACTCTCAAAATCCCTTTTCAAACAAAGTCCATTTGTGGCTGTTTTGTCGCCATTGTAAATGATCCAGAGAATCCCTATTCATACACGTCAAGTGACAATTCCTTTAGAAATCTTCTAAGGACACTGCTTCTTACATGGCTTTGTTATATACTTTCCCCAACTCAACCGGTCTTGCCCCTTGTCGTAACAAAGAACCAACATTCCTTTGACATCTATCATGATTCTTTGCTTCTGGCAAACCATAATTTCGGTATCACAATGCAGGTGTTGATTAAAAATCCCGCCGCTTGTGAAATCAGATTTGTGATTCGTTTTCTGAATGCTAGGAAAGTTAAAACAATTGAAATTTATTGGCAAATTTGCGATGTCAGAAGGTGTTGTGTTTCTTCACGACCGCGCACGACCACACACTGCAAATGCGACGAAAAACATCCTGCAGGGATTTGGCTGGGACGTATTTGACCGCCTCCCGTACAGCTCTGACCTCGCTCCTAGCGACTTTCATCTGTTTTTGCATCTCAAATCTTTCCTTGGTGGTCAACACTTCAACAATGACGAAGAGCTGAAAAATGTTTCCAACTGGTTGAAGGCACAAGCGGTAAACTTCTAAGAAGAAGGTATACAAAAACTTGGCTTATGACAAATGCCTGCAAAATTTCGGCAGTTCTGTGGAAAAGTATTTTAAGAGTTTTAGAATTTTGTGCAATAAATAATTTTTCTGTATCTGTACACGATTTAATTTTATGACCAAACAGATCTTACTTTCTGGACATACCTGGTATTTTTGTGTAGTATTTTCCAAGTTGCAAAATAACTTTCTACCAAAAGAGTAAATACGCAGATTTACAGAAAAACTGTTTATGATAAGATAATTTTGAAGGTGATACAACTTCTTAAAATATTCTTGTTACTTTTAAATGTGTGTGACTTGTACAAAATCGATATTACTATGGAAGAGAGTGGTCGTTCAAAGTATTTATGCAAGGAAATTAACTATATTTAAGATGTCCTCAGTGTTTAAAGAAGACATTTCGGCTAAAACACTCCTAATAAAATTATAATATTTTATGACAGGAAATACAAATAATAATAAACACTAGTAGTGGTATAGTAGAAGGAACTTGCTAGTTAATGAGGAAACTGCTAACAGCTATCTGCCTAGCATGCTGGAAGCACTTCTCAGCGCCATAAATTTTCATAAGAAGTCGCAGGTTTCAAAGCCACAGCTGGTGCACTCTATACCAATCTCAACATGCTGTGTGAAAGTTGACTATCATTTCCACATAAATTTAGCGCAGCTCTTACACGTACGGAGCATATAGCAAACAATATCTCGGTTCAGCAAATTCAATGTGACATGAAGAACGACTTTATAATTTGGTAATTCAGAGAACTACTTTAAGGGGAAATTCCCAATTAAATTTTGAAGCTTTCGAGAATGTTCAGTTGTCCTCGAGTAACACCTAATACTAGAGGCTTAGATCAACGGTACGTTCATGTGTACATAAACAGGACTTTACTAAACGAGTTTAAGTGTTTCTTTAAAGGGATTGAAATAGGACAATTAATTATGTCAACCTAACTTATTCTAAATAATATTGCATATGGAATGTCTTGAACCCTGTTAAGTATAAGAAAATATAAGATTGCAGTTTTATGCAAAACGAATTAACATTTTGTACAATTCAGAACAAACGAACACGTTGAAGTATTTAAGTAGAGTTAACTGGACATTATATGAAAAACAATATCATATGCTATTAACAAATATCTTTAAGTATTACTCATATGTAGAATTAAATTTAATATTTAGAATTACAGTAGTCGTGGTTAACAATAAACTGAAAACTGAACGGTAAACTTTAATAATTACTTTTAATATGTTATATAAACATTTTTGAAATAGAAATGGAATTTATAAATTGCATATGAATTTATGAAATACTCCGAATCACATTTACGTTACTGGTAAGCCCTAAAATTGATAAAATATTATTGGATAAATTTCTCCATTTTTGTTTCAGTGAACCAACCATTCCTGTACAGTACTCTACATATTGCGCCCCTCATTAGTTTATATAAATTCAAACTGGGAGAACCAGGTACTGTATGACCACGACAAGAAAGCTAGAGGAGTATGAAGGTCAGAAGAGCTTGAACTATTTATCTGATCTGTTAATGCTTGTTTCACATAAGTTTGCCCCGTATCTCTTAACGGTCACGTGACCTTATCACCTCTCATTGGCTTCTGTTGTAGTAGACTGTTTTGCGGTAAAAATTAACCCGTTATTTAACATGGTTATATGTCTTTATATGTTGGAAGAGAATTGTCAAATTTATAATTTCGTAACTGTTTCAATTAAATATATTACGCAACAGAGTTGATTTATCTGAAATGCATGTTAATTCTTAAACGAACTAAAGAGGAGGTTACTTTGCTCTCAAGCACATGGCACGATAGCACACGTGATTTAGCGTTAGTGATGACATATTTGTTTATATGACTTTTATCACTGATCTTGTTTTGAACTGGATTAGTCATATCGCCATTCGAAGGTGTGTTGTGCCTAATGCGAGAGCTACATTATTTTATTCATCGTTTGTTGCGTGTATACTAATTATATGTATAATGGCAGAGTGTTTTTCGCTGAAGCATCTCAAGAGAAAACCTTTACAAAGAGGCGAAAAAAGAACTGTGGTGCATATGTTTAATGCACTCACAGAGAAGAATGTCTTTGTCAGTGAGAGAAGTCAAACAGCTGTGCTCTGAACTTACAGGTGTGTTGTATTACTAGGAACATCGTGACATGAAATTGAGACAACAGGAAAGCTTACCACTCTAAGGGTGACATTGCTGTGTGGCAAGGACGTTAGTTTAGGACAATCAGACTGTACCGGGATACAAATCCCCAAATATACTACCTTGACAAGACTTGGGTGAATGAAGGACACCCGACAACTATGGCGTGATACGACTTTTAAGATTGAAAGACAAGCATTTTTGCAAGGTATGTGTGCTGGTTTTAAAAAATCCCAGTGTAAAAGGCCGAAGGCCTATCATTATAAACTTATTTCAGTTTCATTGCTCATTCATTCAGTTTCAACTTGCTCAGTTTCATTATAAACTTCATTATTTTTGCATGCCTACATATTCTTATTTGTATGATTTTATCTATTTTCCTGGCAATTATTATGACGTTTACTGCAGGTTTAAATGTGACGGAAAGGCACCGCCTATGGTACCAAAGCATTAGCCAATTAGGTTGAGGGGAAAGCAGTTACACGCGGAGTGATACATGTCAGCGGGGCAAGGTTATATGAAACAGAGGTTAGTGGATCTGTTTACTTGGGTGTATAAGAGTGCATATGAGTCGCCCATGCTGCCAGATCTAATAATATAATATTTGTTACAGATAATGCAGCGATAGGTATTATGAAGAGGCGAGCTATGTGATAGCACTTGTGTATTTTATACGAACCTCCCATCCTTGTCATACTCGGAAGACGAGCATACACCCCGACGACACAGCAAAGGTGATTACGTTACACATTTCTCCAGCTTGCCTTCCTGTCTAGAGCAGTCAGTAGCATGGTTCATTTAACTGTTGTATATTAATGTATGAGCTTTACGTTTAAATTCTTTGCAACATTTACTTCTCGTCACCTTCAATCATTCAAACATGTTTCAGATAAAAGGGGATTCTTCTAATCCTTTCCGGCCGCGCCGTGGCTCAGTGGTTAGACCGCTTGGCTCTCACCAAGGCGGCCCGGGTTCGATCCCAGGCGACCGCAAAGTGAGATTTGTGGTGGACAACATGGCGCTGGGGTGGGTTTTCTCCAGGATCTCCGGTTTCCCCCGCCATCTCATTCCGCCGGTGCTCCATCCTCATCTCATGTAGCATCAGTGTCATCGCCTGTGGTGCCGTATGCAGTAAAAGCGGCCGTTAAACACTACACATTTCTAATCCTTTCGAAATCCCTTTCTTGCCTGTTACAAAATGCGAAAGTCTAAATTATTAGCATAGCTTGTGATTTAAGAATAATTTATCTTGAGTTTCAAGAACAGTAAATTTGTTTAATATAAATTCATTATGACCATTTTTAAATTTAATTTCTCGGGATTCCAAACACATGACAATTTGAGTCATAAAGTAACACAATGACATCTAAAGCACAGTAAAATTGTTTGTTAAAATGCAATCGTGCAGTACCCTTAAAGAAGAGTGTTATTTGTATTTAACCTGTTAATTACTAATTATTAACAGCATTAGCATTGTTTTAAGAGGTATTCGTTCTTTGTATTAAAATACAATTAAAAATTCCAAAGAATTAATAGTGAGTAGTAAAGCGTTTAAATTTCAATTTCGGAAAAACTTTTAATTTCTTACGTACAACTAGTTGTGAATTATTTGTATCGAGTTACTAATTTAATGTTAGTAAGATTAATATTTAATATTTGTCGTATTGTCTCCAAATAAAATGCTGTATCTAACAATAAAATACTTACTAGTTGATTTTCTATACTCTTGCACAGATTCCTCTTTAAAACCCCTGTTCCTTTATTCACTTCACGTTAGTTGAGATAAATCTTTTGAACAAACTTCTTTACTGTATGTTTTCAAATAGAATTTTCCAAAATTGAGCTTTGAATTTCCTTGTCCATTATCACGATGAAATAGAGAAATTTTTGAAATCAATTTTTACTGGAGATGAAATTTGGATCCAGTATGACAACGGAAACAAAAAGACAATCACAACAATGGATGCATATTCAAAACAAAGTCAATGCTCATTTGGAATCATTGGCGGCATCTTTTTAAGAGGGTACTGCGAAGCTTGTGCATAGGTATGATAAATGTCTCAAACTTTTCGGTGATTATGTTGAAAACTAACAAAAAGTGTACAAAACTTTTGGGAGTAAAATAATTGTCTTCTATGAACTTATCTTTCATTTATAAACTACCGGAGATTTGAAAAACGGCACTCGTACAATGGCTATTCAATAGTTGAATACGATTGCAGTTAAGCTGTAGTGCTGCTTCTTCTTGTTCTTCTTTATCCCCAGTAGTAGCACTTAGAGTGGTGTTAAGGGATACTTGTTCCTCTGTCCCTTAAGGTCGGACCTCAGAAACCGCAGCTTTTGCATCCGACAGAGAACCAGAATGTGTGATCAGCATGATGCCTGTTGTGAGGGTGAAGGAAGTAGAAGATATATTGTCAGGCTACAAGATGAGACTTCGCTGAGCACCCACTTTTGCCAGTCCTGATACAGGACGTTGCTTGGCTAACGAGAGGTTTACACATAGCAAAGGTCAAAGAAATACCAGGTACGTCCAGAAAGTAAGTTGTCTTTGGTAATAAAATTAAGTTATGTAGAGATATAAAATGAGTATTTATTGCACAAAATTCTACAACTCTTAAACTACTTTTCCACATAACTGCCGACATTTTGCAGGCATTTGTCATAGCGAGGCAAACGTTTTTGTATACCTTCTTCATAGAAGTTTGCCGCCTGTGTTTTCAACCAGTTGGAAACATTTTCTTTCAGCTCTTCGTCATTGTTGAAGAGTTGACCACCAAGGAAATATTTGAGATGCAAAAACATGTGAAAGTTTCTAGGCGCGAGGTCAGGGCTGTACGGCTGGTGGTCAAACACGTTCCAGCCAAATCCCTGTAAAATGATTTTCGTCGCATTGGTAGTACGTGGGCGTGCGCTGTCGTGAAGAAACAACACCTTTTGACATCGTAAGTTTGCCGATAAATTTCAATTGGTTTTACTTTCCTAGCATTCAGAACACCAATCACAGATCTTATTTTACAAGCGGTGGGATTTCCAATCAACACCGACATTGTAAACAAGCACAACAAAGCTTACGTGGCTGACAGCGATTTTACAATGGTGCACGTTTCTTATCCTTAATACAGAGCGTCTACCGCACATGTGCGGAACTGCGAGACCAGAGCTGCAGCGGAGATAAATTGAAACAGAGCTTACTTTCTGGACGCCCCTTGGGTATAGTTTCCACAACCTGATTATTTAATAAAATGCAATGCTCTACTTACAAATCATTCGTAGCGCTTACATCCTAAGTTTCTTGCTACAATGTTGCACCACGTTGCTCTATGCACTTACACACACTATCATGGTCTTGCCCGGGAGAGATGTTTCCGTTGACAAACCCATGCTAAAAGACACCGAATCAGCCAGAAGACCGCGTGTTCTTATCGGTCCAAACCCCCCCCCTATTTGGGAGCAATTGCCTAAGTGACCCATACACTGTTACCCTCCACTCCTAGCTTTTGAGGGTGGGCCTATCACCCAGACAAAAATGCTAGCTTAACCTAGTGTGTTGCTACAATATGTGACGGCGAAGTGAATGATAGGAAAGATGATGTAAAAGCAACTGGTGAAATTCTGGCAGGAGAAACCGGAGGACGCAGAGAAGACCGGCACCTGTGCCATGTTGTGTACCGCAAATATCACCTTGCGGTCGCTTGGGATAGAACCCGGGCCACCTTGTTGGGAACCAAGCGCTCTATCTACTCGGCCAAAGCGTGGTCTAAGTTATAATACTGTTTACCTAAATGGTTGAGGGATGTTTGGAAACATATCGAAACTCAGAACTTTATATTTGATGAATATTTCTTTGTTCTCTCTCTTTTGATGACACGTGGGAAAGGTTCAACTTAATACTTTCTATGAATCAGCATGAAATCAGCTTCCTGCTGATTTGTGCTGGTGTGCACGATGTTGAGTTGCATTCTGATTCTCATGAGCCAGCCATAATGTTGCAAGAACGATTTGAGCGTTGGTTTGCCTTATTTGCTGAAAGGTACGCCATGTTGGAAGCTACAATTAAGGGTTGCAGATGCCTGTAGCCGGGCGTGTTATTTTTGAAGTTTTTCTGTGGCCACTCATGATGTTAAAGCCGTCGTGCAGTCCCTGTTTTTTTTTTTTTTTTTTTTAATTTTTATTTCAATTGCTCAGCACAGTTGGTGTTATACAAATTGTGGAGCTATATATAATATACATAATAAAATTAAAGTAATTAAAGTAAAAACTTTTTGCCTATCTTTAAACTTAGTGAACTTTGTTAGCAATATAACATGAACATTTCTTTTATAAAATCAAAGGTAATGGCATTCATTGGGAAAGAGCCAATTAGAACAAAAATGGTTATAAATAATCGTTGCGTTGAACAGGCAAGCCACTTTAACTACTTGGGATTTGATGTTAATTATGACAAGGAATATGTCTACCATAAAATATGCAAATTTCAAATAGTGTGTGGAACAATAAATAGAACATTTAGAAATAAAATACGTAAAGAAACAAAATTAAAGTTCGACAAAGTTATGGCTGTACCTATACTGACATACGGAAGTGAGACTTGGACGTTAACTAAAAAGCAACAGAGTAAGATACAGGCTTCAGAAATGAAATTCTTGAGAAGTGGGAAAGGATGCACGAAGAGGGACTTAAGAAATGAAAATATAAGAGAAGGGCTGGGCATTTTTAGTAAGAATGATAGGTTAAAAGATCTCAAACAAAAATGGAAGGAACATGTTGAAAGAATGTCAGATAATAGACTTACAAGACAAATATTACAGTATCAGCCTAAAGGTAGTAGATCGGTGTGCAGACCCACGAAACGATGGCTGGAGGATTTCGAAGGCGGAACAGGCACTTGATTGCCTATGCCATGAAGTGAAGAAGAAGAAGAAGAAGAAGAAGAAGAAGAAGAAGAAGAAGAAGAAGAAGAAGAAGAAGAAGAAGAAGAAGAAAATTAAAGTATAAAAGGAAACAGGATACTCATATTGGAGTCCTTAAACAAACTGGTCTGATTATTGGGAGTATAAATTAAATAAACTCTTCATTACAAAATAAACATTATAGAACTAAAATATCCTGTGGGAAGCGTGCCTTCAGTCTTGGTGCAGCTTCAAGGCGACGTCCACCTGATGCATAAGGAAGGTGAGCAAAGAATCTGTTTGTCGTTGTAGATGTTTACTCATTAATGCTGACTATGTCCGATTCTCTAATGAGCTGTGCATTCCGGATGTATCACGGGGTGTTCACAGACAATCGTAATATTCTGTTTTGAACCACCTGGAGTTGCTGTATATGAGTAGGTGAAGCACATCCCCATACAGGACTGGCATATAGAAGAAGTGGTCGTAGAATACTCTTGTATAATAGCAGCGTACATACGACTCGTAAAGAGGATTTGCGGTTGATGATGGGATACAACTTGTGAAGACGAGCATAGGCTTCATTTAATTTGCTTTTGATATGTGTACTCCATGTCAGCCGACGATGAAGATGGACGCCAACATATTTGTCTGCACAATCAGACTGTAACCAGGGGACTTCAGTGTTTTAGAGTGGTATATTTGCCGGAGCAGCAGGCCTGCGCAAAGTGAAAATCTTAAGAAAACATTTGCTTGTATTAAGTGTGATACGCCGGCGAGATAATCAGTGCAGGAGAATGTCCAGGGAATAATGCAGGGTTTCAACGGTAGTTTCAATAGAAAAGTGCAAGGTAAAGATGACTATCGTCAGCATCTTGTGGTACTTTCTGCAGGAAGTTCAGGCATGTCAGCAGTATATAGACTCCCCGTAGGGGGAGAGACGCGTCCCTTTCAGCTGCCAAAGTGCGGGCGTTGCGGACCCCTAGCACTCGTGGTACCTCTGACTTTACTAGAGGAACCTCGGGCCGAACATGCCGAGCCCCTCCCTCTGGGAACTGTTCGGATTGGGTTGGACTCGAGGGGGCAGTGTGTTCCCGCCACCCACGGGCAATTGGGTACCTCCGGCCAGGCTACTGGCCGCCCGGAGGGGGTAGAGGGTTGCCTCATAAGTCCCGGGAACTAGCCTGCAGAGCTAGTAGCTAGTGAGCTAGACACTGGCGGCCCTACCAAGGTATTTTGGTAGCTGGTTCATTAAGAACCAGCGCGTAAGTGGCGTATCCACTTCCATGCTGTCTGCCGTGTGCAGGCGGGGGGGGGGGGCAGTTTATAAAATAGGTACTGTCCTACGGTAAATTTACCCAAGAGGCCCGGGTTCTGATCCTACGGAGCCAGGACTAATGGGAGTAGATCCTAACATTTAATAGTATATAGACTGTAAAGAAGAGGCGCTAGAACGCTACCCTGGAGCACGCCGGCTAAAATAGTACGGGCTGAGGAATGCGTTGCAACAAGACGCACAGAAAATTGGCGTACCTGAAGATAGCTAGTAATCAAGCTAAGTAAGCAGGGCGGAAGATCTAAGTCATGTAGTTTATAAAGGAAGCCGACGTGCCACACTCTATCAAATGCCTGAGTGAAATCTACGAATGCCGCCACAGTATGCTATTTGATGTCAAAGAGCTACAGGTAATATCTTCAGTAAGTCTCAGGAGCTGGTCGGTACTAGAATGATGCTGTCTAAATCCAAACTGTTTGGGAGGTGATACCGAAATTAAGGTTTGCCAGAAGTAAAGAATCATGATGGATGTCAAAGGAATGTTGGTTCTTTGTTACGACAAGGGCAAGGTCAGATGAGTTGGAGGGAAAGTTGTTATAACACAAGCAATGTAAGAAACAGTGCCCTTAGCAGTTTTCTATAGGGGCTCACTTGACTTGTAAGAATAGGGTATTCTTTGGATCATTCAGAATGGCATAACAAAACAGCCACAAAGAGAATTGTGGTTGAATGAAGAGGGCTTTCCTGGAAGTGAAAGTTACATATACACCCACGCGCATCTGTAGTCATTCAGTCTTCTGCGTGAGGCCGATTAGAAGAGTCTTCGGCGTCAGTCCGATGAGAGCAGTCTGAGGCGTGAGGGCGATTAGGGGCAGTCCTCTTGTTCTGTCTTGGATATTTGTCGGTTCATATATATATGAGGAACGAATAAAGTTTATCGAGTAATAAACATTCTGCCGTCAGTAACTCTAAACAGAGATTGGTAACCCTTGGTCGGCAACTTTCATTTCGATGTTCTAAAAAAGGAAGCAGTGAATAAATAAGTTGGAAACGGGCATTCCAGTGTCATTAAATATCCTTCTCACACACATCCACGCATACCCTGTGAGAAACCTCATTGTTTTACCCTGAGCTAAACAAAAGTGCTTCAAACTGTATTGTCAAGTGCAACATTGTTCGCCACATATATTGTTGCTTCAAATTGGCGTCCACAACGTGGAATTGTGTGCACTTATAAACGTTATTGTATCAGAGGTATATCTGAGATTTCAGAAACAAACCGAAGAAGTCGTTTTTCAATGAGATTTTGCAGAAATTTGGACAGAGTTTGTGAAAGACTAATTGGTCGATAGCTCTGTGGGGAACTAGAAGGTTTGTTAGGCTTTTGCAATGCAGTGCTTTCAGAAAATCCCCTGGCTTGGGCCTTTGTAGACGCATCCTCAGTCATCACTTCACTCAATTCCAGTGGTAACCCCCGCATGGGGAGTTTTATGATCATGTAATTGTCACTAACACTACTAGAAATTCTCTTCAAGACGTTGGGTTATGTTTCTACCTTGTACCAGCTTCAAAGATGGTCAGAGGTTAATAAATAGCCATCAAATTGAGCCAAGGGCTGCCTCAACGCATCCAGCTGTCTAATCCTATGAGCTACCTCTCCAGTCACAAAGTAATTCGTGATAATACAAAACCTCGTTCCTCGAAATGTCCTATTTATTTATTATTTATTCGTATATTTATTTATTCACCTCCTACAACTTTAAATGATGAACTAAATGGATATAGTGATGCTCAAATGAGCCCTGGGGCCGTAGAGCTTAGTGCTATGCAACACTCATCTTTCAGGACAAGGGAAAGCCCCGGTAAAGATCTCATTTGTAGAGTTCACTTTGACCGAGCTCTTGAACGTGCTGCAAATACGCTACCATCTATGCTACCTAGGCTGGCCCGAAATGTTCTATGATACCCTCATGTATATTCACGATATACCTACAGTTATTTAATACCATTCTCCATTATAAAGCAGAGGTAAAGAGTATTACACGCAGCGTTGCCAAATTATGGTAATCATAACAAGTAGCTGCATTGTTAAATGGAATACAGGCCCCAAAGGACACGTAAGAGATTCTGAAGTGAGCCCAGCCTGGTTAATGAAAATACTGTCTTAATTGAAGTGTGGATGGAAATTAATGTTTGTCTGGGACACACATTCTCCCTGGACGATCAATTACATTGTGTTACCCAGTATTTGCTTACGTAATCGCACTGACAAAGCCATTGCATGTTACTTCCCTTGTACTGGAGACTCTCACTAGCGATTTGTAATGTTGCAATAAAGGTATGGATCACATGTGATGGTACTATTACCATTTTATTGGAAATAGAGTGATAAGATGTCAAGACAGATAGTGTAACATGAAATGGATTTCAAACAGCTCTCCACGCATAAAAATATGGCTTCTGCACTACAAAGTTTCGGCAAAAAATTGTACAGCCTCAGAGTTTCTATAATAATCTCTTTCTGTTACCGAGTACAATTCTCTGTCCGGTGGAATATTAATTCGTTCTGTTTAGTAGTTTTAGTTCTGGTATTATTTCAACGTGTGACTTCTACCAGCTTAAGAGTTTGTCACTTATTTAAAAATACAGTAATGTTTCTCTATCTTACTTTTGAAGTAATCTAATATTGCACATATTTTAACTACCCTTAAAAATTTCATAACTGAAACAGTGCTTTACTTTCTTATTTCTTGCAAATTTTCAATTATTTCCGTGGAATTTTGTAGGTGCAGGGATAACTTTCTAGATTTTAGTTTTACTCTACGTGGTTGTTTCTAGTACTTATATAGTGCGATGCATATGAACCTGAACTAATTTCTTGAGGCTTCTCTAGTTACATCGGATATCCTTTATATGTAATAGGGCTGTTGGTTCTTCTCATTATTTAGGCCAAGGAATTTTATAATCCTTTAATCGTTTATTTTCAGATAATTTATTTGAATCTGCAAGGAGTAAAAGAGATAGTGGAGTTCTGCTCTCGCACCTTCGTTAGTGGCGGTAACTACTAACTCCGCGTAAGGATGGGCGCAGGTTTTATCTGGCTATGGCCATGACATAATACCCTGACCATAGCACAGAGGCTCAGGGCGGAAAATATATAAATGAAACAGTGGAAAGTTTAAAGGTAGGAAGTTTATTATAAATTGTCATCCGTGCACTAATTGTGCTTGGGGAGTAGAAGGCTCTTGTGGACCTAGTGGCGGCGAGGGCATGTTGCGTAGTTGGGTTTTGATGTCCAAGGTGCGCGAAGAAATCGTTGAGTTGTCGCTCAAGTGAACTTTGCAGAAATACAATTTGCGAGATGACCTGAGTGTCGTTTTGGATTGTTGTTCGTGGTGCTTTTTGCTGAGTAAGAGCAAGTTGAGAGTCCAAGTACTTCTCTCTAGTATTGTCGAGTGTCTTGTGCATTTCTTGTAGAGTAGTGGAGTGGGATGTTGAGATGCTGATGAGTAGTCGAAGTTGTGTTGATGATTCTGTGTCTATCTTGGAGATGATGGTCAGTAGTGCCATCAAATTTGTTGTGGCGTCAGTAATGAGGTGTTCTAGTTGTCTTGTGTGCTGGTCTATGGTGTCTAACGTCCTGGAGTCGTCGGCGTTGTGTGTGTTGGAGTTGTTGGTAACTGCCTCCTCCAGGTTGGTCTGGCAAGGGCTGAGGTTAAGAACCTCCGAGTGGAGGTCCTGTATCGCCTCGCCGGAGGGCCCAGTGGCTGCAGTTGTGGCAGAGTTGGTTGCGATCTTCTCCTCGATGGCGGCCAGCCTGATTGTGATGTTGAAGACGTCACTGTGGAGGTCCCGCAAGGCCTCCACGAGTGGTCCTGCAGCTGTTCCCGTGGCCGGTGAAGGGCGTGTGGCGGCGAGTGGTTGCAGTGTTTATCCCGTAGGGAGAATATCCGTCCCCTTCAGCTGCCGAGGTGCGGGCGCTGCGAACCCCTAGCACTCGTGGTACCTCTGACGTTACTAGAGGAACCTCAGGCCGAACATCTGAGCCCCTCCCTCCGGGAGTGGTTCGGATTGGGTTGGTCTCGAGGGGGCAGTGTGTTCCCGATGCCCGTGGGAATCGGGTACATCTTCGGACGGGGTTGAGGGAAGCCATAAATTCTCCCGGATATTAGCCTGAAAAGCTAGTAGAAGGTGTGCTAGATCGCCAGGCGGCCCCACCGAGGTCATATTGGTAGCCTTCACCTTTGGTGTTGGCGCAAGTAAATGGCGTATCCGCTTCCATCCCATCTTGTGTCCTTGGACCAGATGAGAGGGCTTGTTTGTCACCCAGGTCTTGCCCTATGTAAAGCCCCACGGAGGACGCCGAGCACCCTTTGGGACAGCTGGGATAACTACCTGGTTTTAAGAGGCCTGGACTCAACTCTATCGCCTCACCGGAAGGCCCAGTGGCTGCAGCTGTGGCAGAGTTGGTTGCGATCTTCTCCTCGATGGCGGCCAGCCTGGTTGTGATGTTGCAGGCGTCACTGTGGAGGTCCTGTAAGACCTCCACGAGCGGTCCTGCAGCTGTTCCCGTGGCCGGTGAAGGGCGTGTGGCGGCAAGTGGTTGCAGTGGTCGCCTGTCCTTCGGGTAGAATGGGCACTGCGCCTGTCCCGAAAAATGGCCGAAGCCATTGCAGGTGGCACAGTACCGGCGGTGGCGGCGGTGAAGGTCGTGCTGCTTATACTGCCCGGTAAGTGTTGGAGCGCCACAGTAGTGGCATCTTGGCTGGGCAGTGCAGCCCACGGCGGTGCGCCCGTAGCAGCAGCAACGCCGACACGGTATACGACGCACGCTTACAGGCTTAAAAAGATGAACTTCAATTGTTTATTACCTTAGAAGTTAACTTAACGCTCCTTGGTTCATCCGTAATCAACAGCTCCATCACGAACTAGGACTGTCACCTCTTCACGACTACATTCGCAGGATCGTTCGTCGTTTCTTATCCACGCTGCAAGAAGTTCCAGGAACTGTGCATTATAACATCGGCGTCCGCACGCGCCAGTCCTCACGCTTGAAGAGGAGACTACCACAGGACCTGCTTCTAAGTGATACATCTGATTCGAGTGATTCTAGTGCTTGATGTCTGTCTTACATCTTCAATAGTGACATAATTTCTCAGAGAGTATTATATGAGTTCTAAGTTAATGTAGTTAGGGGGCGGCCTGTTAGCCTACCCCTGAGTGTTATTGTTCTTATTGTACAGTTACCCTCTTTACACTCTGATCTGTAAAGCATTGTACTGCTAATCGATCAATAAAAATTATAAAAAAACGAAAGAAGTTAACTTATTTAACTGTCCTTGCAACTCACCCTTCTTTCTCTTTTCATAATAACCTTTACTCTATAACAATTTTCAGATACTTTGCGTCAAAAATCGTTTGCTTGTTAGGTCTTAAAAGTACCTTGTATCAGTATAATCTATTCAGCGTTTCATGATAGTAAGCCCCATTATTTATTTAGCTCTTCTGTTATTTATTCATAAACTTATACCAGGAAATATTAAAGCTTTTGCTAATGTGACATTTAGCGATTTGTTAAATATTCCTTGGTCAAACTATTTATGCCCCAGAGACTGCGAAAACAAATGACAATAGATTCTCATTTATGACCTGTTTTACAATGTAAAGTAGTACATTTGCAATTGATAAACATGTAGTAAAGGGATATATGAGTAAATATGCCCCTGAAAGAGACAAAGCTATTCTGTGAATTTTACAGCACAGCGTAAAGCTACGGATGAAAGCAAAGCTGATGAGACACAGTATAAGTGAAAGACATCTTCTTTTAGCTACATTTGCTAGCTAATTACAATTTTTTATGGTAAAATCAGTGACAAAAAATGGCTTTTCAGCAAATACCTCCTGTATTTTGGAGTTTGTTGCGAACAGTTACCAAATTTAGGACCTATAACACATGTTTTGGTAACTCCATATCCCTAACTTTTCCAAAAGCAAACGGTGGTAAAAGAATCCCATATATAACCCAGAAACTGTGTTGCCATATCGTAACACCAGTGTCTGATAACACTTATCAGTGTACAGAGATACGCCCGCTTCTGTGGTGCAGATGGTAGCATATCTGCCTCATGTTTAAGAGGTTCCGACTACAAATCTTAATCAAGGCAACTTTTATCTGAATGACGTTTCCGGGGTTACTATGAAAGATGAATTTTGGGTAACTTAACGGATCCTGGACTCCTTTGAGCAACATTTCATCCATACCATTCATGTCCGATGAACTAAACGAGATGGATCAGGAGGTTCAGTCTGTGATACGCATTCGGGAGTTGTGGGTTCGACTCCCATAGCCGACTTACTGGACCCATGGGTTCTTTCTGGGCGTTTTCCCAGGTCACCAGGCAAATTCTGGTAGGTCAATTACATTCCCGAATTGTTTGTGTCTCCATTTCATCTCCATTATCATTTCACATCATCTGATGGTATCTTTCATGGTAGAAGTGTCATCGGGTGTCTCGGCTGTGCATGGTAAGATGCTTAAAATAATACTTCCTGCTCCGGTAGGACGGACTCCAGTCTCGAACCTGTCTGAGGAGGCTATTTCCTGAGAACAGTAGGGTGCGATGCCGGTTGCTCTGGCCTGCCGGGGAGTTTCCAACAGGTAAAGTTTAAAGACCCTGCCCTCTGCACTGTTATGGCTGCGTTCTATCTCCTCTCACTTTGTTCTAGCTCTAGGAATGCCATCCTGGGGTAAAGGGTACAAATAGACCAAGTTTGAACCTCCGTTTCGAATTCCCTTCGTCATTGTCCGGTATAATTTAATTTTGGAAGGGATTTTTTTTAAGTGAACATACATTTCTAAATTTGTCTTCAGAATGAGTCTAATGCAAATCTGTAAACGTCATTTAAAATAAAGAGGGAAAACAGTGAAATAAGAACTGGAGTTTTCCTGGCGAGGAATATGCTAAAGTCGTTCTCGGTAAGCAAGCCAGGTGAAAAGACCAATAGATATCGACGTTTTGGGAGTGTGCATTTCATTATAAGCATATTTATTAAAAGTTATAACCACAAAGGAATCACTGGAGATAACACGAATATAAACAAAGACAAAGCACTATCAAAATTCGCATTAGTGAACAAAAGACTGTTTTCAGTAAATTAAATGCCAGGTCAGGAGATGGCGTGAGTATACGGAATTAATTGGGTCAAAGAAACGTAACTACTTGATTATCAAGTTGTATTGATTTGTGCTTCTTAAGTCGACGAATTTCCATTTTTAAGGCCGGTTTCCAAGAGGAGGTGAACTGAAAGGCAGCATCACGACTAAGGGTGCTCCTCTCGGTGGAAATGGCCACAGACTCCTTAGTTTTCCGCTCCCAGTAATTGTTGCATTTTGCCAAGATGGTCGTCTCCTAAAAGTTGGCTCTATATAGGACAAACCGGAAGGACTATCGCTACCAGGGTAAACGAACATGAACGGAGCATTCGTTTAATGCAACCTGAGAAGTCTGTCACAGCACATGCAAAAGTGCATCGATCGCAATGCTGATTACGTTGAAAAATAGCTGTTAGTTCTGCCTTTCCATCAGTGTAATATTCATTGACAATTAACATTTTCTCTATATTAAATAAAATTGGAGACCTTATTTTACGGACACACTTTGTAAAATCGCAAATTTGTTAATACTTGAAGCAAAGGTGAGAACGGTATATTCCTTTCGATGCATATTCTAACCTCTCTTGTAATTCCGCAGTAACCTTCATAGCAACTTATTTGGAGAGTCTATACCTCTGTGGAAAATTTTCTTCTGATAGCTCCTCAAAATAATATCCCCTCATAGACCGTAATCTTTTACGAATTGCCATTTAGATGTTCTTAAAATGTAGCAAATCGACATTAAAAGCTGCGTTCAGACCTGGCATCTTGACTACTTACAATTGTTAAGGACTTAACATCATAAATTTGGCTTGTTAGTTTAACAAGGGATTTAACACTAGTGTGTTAAATGAAGGTGGTTCTAGACCCCAGAGGCAAGTAGAAGACCGCATTCTCGACAGGCCAAGGGCTTTGGCAGTTCACAGTTATGCTGTTTGGTCTCTGAAAAGCACCAGCTACCTTCCAACGTCTCATGGAGTCAGTAATGAGAGGATTGACCTATGACGCCTGCCTGCTATACCTGGACGACATCATCGTCAGTATGACATTCGAAGACCATCTCGAAAACCTGAGCAAGGTGCTCCAGAGACTGCAGGCGACCAACCGTCTCACCAACCGGAGCGGCCAGTGTTAAGCTAACACTTGTTGGTGAAAGCAATTTTTGTTATAACTATTGTAAACTCGTGTTCAGTCTTAACATCTGTTGGTGAAATCTGGCATTAGAGTCTGATGTTAATCGAGTGAAACAATAAGAAGGGCCAGTTCTAGAAGTGACTCATTACTGTACTACACGCAAAGCAAACTCAAGTGACTGAAATTGAAAGTCACGAATATAGTATTCAACCTTTCTGGGTGTTAGTTAATTATTTTAGTAAAATTTTAAATTGAGAACTGCATCGCCTAAAGTAAATTGTTGGAACGAAATGCAGTTAAAATTAACTTAAAATTATGTACACATAGTACTTTATATTAAACAATATAAATGCACTACAAGTCTGGTTTTAGTGTAGAAATTTTTTGGTGAAATCCTGTAATCTACTTGAATGGTACTAACCGCAAACTCTATAGAAGTGGCCGCTGCAGAAATGTCACAGTTACCTCTTCTTACGTCTTTGTTTTATTTTGTATAAAGGAATTGGAACAGTTTTATTGTACAATAATTGGTTATTGTAGAATGTCTCCGTATACAGTAAGTGATCCATCCAGGATTCCAAACCAGAAGGATGCTGAAAGTCTTCGGGTCACGTTTAAATATAGCCGTCTAATCACGACCAGGGGCCGAATCAAAACACCGCTACTGCTGTTCCAGCTAGGACGTGGAGCCAGGTCACCACATTTAACTCAGGTCAAGCCGAAAGGAAATGCCAATCGTAAAAGTACGAGAAAGGAAACCTAAGGAAAAAAGGGGATGGATAAGAGGCAGCATGTCGTGGGGAAAGCTGAAATGTAAAATGAGAAATGTGTTTAAAGTCAGAGGAAAGCTTCTCCTCCTTCCACTTTTTTTTTCTTTTGGAAGGAAACCTTATCCCTCATTGTCCCCAGGGAGGGACAAGATATACGTCGAAATCGAGTCTAGGACCTGTTCCCCAAAGTAGGAACAATACGTTTTATAGGGTACTTAGAACTGCTGGGATATTTATAGTATTTACTGCACAGATTATCTGCTAATTTATCACCTTCTCACCCTCACCTTGTGTGGAGACTGGATCCTGTGTGGTTATGTGGCTGTTGGTTCTCTCTCGCAGTAGTTCCAAAACATTCCCCGATTGTAGTTTAGCTGTACATAGATTCAGTAGAGCGAACGGTAATTTTGATTTTCACTGTTGTAATTTGAAAACAATCTCGATGCTCAACTCTTAAATTCGTCAATATAGAGAGTTATAACTGTGGGATTATTTTTGGCTACTCCGCTACTAAAATAATTAGACTTGTTTCATAACATTCTGCAATTGTTTCAATATATTTTTCAAATATCAGAACATCGATGACGAGTTTTTTTTTCCTTTTGTTTCTTGATTTACATCTTCCAACGTTAAGTGATATCGGACGATGCACGGAATGGGTGAAATGATGCTCAAATGAACCCAGGGTCCGTAGAGCTTTGAGTTACCCAACATTCGTCTTTTAGGATAAGCGAAAACCCCAGAAAATAACCTTACCCAGCGATGACGAGATGATTTAATAAATACTGTTCGTACAGAAACACGTTTTATTTAAAACTATTTTATATTTTTGCAAGGATAGCATCATTTTAAGCATCTAGCAACGTTTCGTAGTTAATATACCTAAAGTGCCGAAAATATAAAATTAAAACTACTTTTTTGAAAGTTACTAACATGCTTTTGCGGATTAGAATATTCCAAGTGAAAAGGCAGTAAACAGTCACTGGAATTATCTGAATTTTTATATTTCACACTAACAGAAAATTGTTAAAAGAAAACTAAAATATTTTACAAAACTGTAAGGCATTAAACAAGATCAGCAAGTGTAGCTAGAATTTAACAAATTTAATTGGATATGAATTAATAGTATATTGTGTAAAAACTCGGTTGTCAAATAAACGGTACTAGAAGAATTGTAGTACTGAAATGAGGTTCCTTATAGGGTGGACAAAAATTTGTCTCATCTTTCTTTTTTCACTTGTTCAAAGTGTTTCAAGAAGAAATTATTTCCTTTTTGTTTAATTTTATTGAATAATATAGTTATTATCTTCTTAAAAATAAAGCAAGATGCAGAATATTTTCGGGAATATTTGTTACAGACAAAAATAATGTCAAATGCATTTTAAATATGCATTTGAATTTTTTGAGTCTGGCTCTACCCTTTCATAGAGCGTCCTATACACGGATAGTATGAAAGAACAATTAATTTGCATTAATTGTAGCTAATAATGGTCCGAACTATAAAGCCCCGGCCTTAAAGTGCTTATAGTATAGTAAATCGCCATTAAGGTAGCTGTCTCATGTGGGCTCAGTGATTAGACCGCTTGGCTCTCACCAAGGCGGCCCGGGTTCGATCCCAGGCAACCGCAAAGTGAGATTTGTGGTGGAAAACATGACGCTGGGGCGGGTTTTCTCCGGGATCTCCGGTTTCTCCCGCCATCTCATTCCACCGGTGCTCCATCTTCATCTCATGTACCATCAGTGTCATCGCCTGCGGTGCCGTATGTAGTAAAAGCGGGCGTTAAACACTACACATTTCATTGCCTCATGTGTTTAGGAGAACTCCTAAGTGGTTTACCGGGAAAAAAGACGAGTCAGTTGCAGAATTTAATGTCATGTAGGCACGTTGGACACAGTAGTTCAATGGTTTAGAGCAGCTGGACGGAAACCAGAAGATCTGTAGTTTAAATCCCGGCTATGGCATTGAATGTTTCAGTCTGGCTCTATCCTTTCTTTATTTTCATATATTCGGCTTTTAATGAATTAATGATCACCTGGCAATCCTTGGGTACAATCACTGAAATAGTGTTTATATATACTGATTAAGTAGGTACATTAGTGACTTGTAACTCTCATCAGAAAATATCTATGTTGTTTATTCAATGACAATTAAATGTTGTAACTGAAGCGCGCGCGCGCGCGCGCACACACACACATACAAACCACTAATTGTCATTCTATATACCTATAGCTTACCAGCCATACATTTTGCCAGATACCTTCAAAATTACTGCTAGCTGTTTTCATTGTGAAATTGTCTGACGCATTATTTTATCCTGCTTCTTAATTTTGGGCTTCTATTTTCTCAAATTCCCGTGCTGCCACTAAGAAAATTACAGGGTTTATTCTCCTCCCAACTTCCTGATCAAGTGATGCAACGAATCATGATTATCCCGTTGACATTGGATCCTTGCTTGAAGACCAATATGCAACAACAGTAAATATTATACCATCACGATGTCTTGAAGTGGTCTGCTGACAATAATTCCAGCTATCTGATAGAGCTATAAGGAACCTATCTCAGCATATCATTAAATCAAAGGAAAACACTAACAATGAAGCCTTCAATAAATCATCCATACTAGAAATTTCCGACCGATTGAAACTTTGATCTCCTATGTAAATTTATTTGATTCCTTAATCATTATTTATATCAAAATATTCTGTGGCAAAGATTTTATTCAAGGCGCTGGGTCTTCTACCAGGCGATAGCACGCGGTTCAGCCATTTAGGTAGGAATGACACCAGATCCATACTGCGCTATAAGCTTCAAGTTTATTCTTCTGTGCTTGAACAAGATGTGTTCTAAATTATGCCCAAATACGCTACTAAGATTTAAATTCTCCTAAGTTTCTTCACCTTTGGTAATGATTATAAGACCCCAATCTTAAATCCATGTTGCCACAGAATTTCTACTTTTCTATCTGCTGTTTCTCAACCCAGAGTCCGTTTATAAATTTATAAGAACGTCTACCTCAATACAAGCATCCCAAGTCTCACTGCTGTACGTCACTGCGTTCTTTTGTTTGTTTTTCTCTTTTTAATTGCTTTACCTATACATGCTTTTAACTGTAATGATAACAGACTATTACTTTTTGGAACACATTTTTTTTTTACAATTGTTCTAACTCGTAAACAGTGTTTTTCTGGGGCTTTTATACACAATAGTAATAATTACTTCATACTTCCACACTCTAGACAGGATAACGACATTTTTGAGGAAGAAAAAAGGTACCTCCCAGTTGGGCCTCGAATTCAGAACCTTCGCACAGGACTCCACGATATGGTGCCTTTGATAATTTGGTTCGAACAGTTCTGATAATGCTTCTGATATATTTTTATAATGCTTGTGTTTAAACCAGCATTTCTCCATCTGAAACAGAAGGATGTCTGGAAGCTGTAGAGATATACTGGTATACTTACATGATCCCCTCCGATGCGCAACTTGTTTGTCTTCCAGCTTATATAAAGACACTACTAAATAAGGTGGAACATACTTATTTTATTTGGTTTCTGTATGCCTAATAGTAATAATTAACTCTTTATAAGTGTTATGTCACATTCAACACTAAGATCATATTGGCAACATTTTACTTTTGAAGTAATTGCTCAAAACCAATTATGCACATTCGTTTAGAGTATTGGCATTCTTTACATTAGTATTACTTTTGAGTATTACATGAAATTCAAACTCCACATTCTGCTCGTATTCAAGCTTCCAGATTCCATGGAGGATGGAGAGTAATTCTCACCCTCCAGCCTGAAATCAAACCCAGGACCTATGGATTTTACGGTTAGCATACTATCAAAACAAAGAGATCATCATTGGGTTATTTTTTTAAAAGAATTATGATGCTTGTAGTTGATTTCCAGGTTTCTGCAGTGTTGTTTAGGTTACCAGTCTCCCAATACTTCTGAGGTTATTGAACAAGAAGTTTCGAGGACCTAGACACGAAATGCTCGTAAAGCTTTGGGTTGGAGTATCACGAACCGCTTTTACTTTCCGGCCCTTCACTCAGAGGTTCAAGTTCATTACTGCCCGCCAAGCAACGTCAGAGGTCCAAACGAATTTACCGTCACCGACAGTGCTCGTGTTCAGTAGATACAGAAACTGCAACATTTGGTTTCTCCTTCAAGTAGTTTTAGAGTATCAATCTGTCCAATTTGTTGTAGGTAATTCCAAAGTTTGGCTGATTATTTTCTGCAAATGTATTGAGCTCTTAACTATTTCAAGCATCCACATGGTTTTCACCTTTATATTTTCACTTTTTCCCTTCGTAATGCCCACCTAGAACGGGCAAATGTCGTTATATAGCACTCTAAAATTCAGAAATATGGTTCACCGAAAAGTGTTCAGAGATTCAGTGGACAAACACGAAGTTTCAGAAAAACATGATTGTTTGTCTGACTCATGAACATAACACAGTCATATCAAAAAGAAAATAATTCAGGAATGAAAGCATCATTGGCTAGAAACCAATGTACATAGTAAACTCCGACAAGATAACTAAACACATCTCCTACTCAGTGTCTTTATAAACATACAAGTCAAAAACAGCAAACATTACTCTCCAGACTTAGAATTGGACATAAAAAGCTTACACATGATTACCTATTTTCCAGAAAGAGGACTTCTTCCCTCAGATGGAGAATAAAATCCATCATTAAATATAATATCTATAAGGAACCTCGTGCATTCAAAGAGAACGGCCCTGAGTAAAGTTATTCATTATGGAACTTTAAATTGGGACAGTGCATGAATATGTTACAAATGAATCAGAATTGTACGAGATATTTTTATATTAAAGGAAAATGTATCTCTTGATTTTTTTTAAATAGCCTGTGAAATATTCTCATTTCTGGGTGACCTTTGCAAAAAATGATTAATTCGCAGAAACTGTGAATATTGCTAAATCAAAATATATACATATATCCAATAAAATACCTTTAATTAAGCAGTTACAAAAATTCTGTTTTAATTTTTCACCGCCCATACCTTTCTTGAAATCATTATTCGTGGTTTATATATTTTCCCCCTCGACGTTATTCAAAGGGAAATTAGTATTAAAGGCATCAAACAGGGACCAGCTCTTGAAATAAGTGTCGCTTAAGCTTTGCTTTTTTGTGCTCTCTATGTTCTTACAAGGAAATTATACAAATATTATGGAGAGAGTGAATGATATTGTGTGTGTTTTTGAAGGTAAAGCAACCACCTAGTAGGTTATTAGAACTCTTTCATCAAATTAGTTTCAACAAATGTGGCACTATAAAGCAACTTATTACACTATTCAGACGTTCTAAATTATTTAAAAAGTCCCTGTACTTCAATATGATCACATGGGATTTATGAAAAAACATGCTTAGGATTTAAAGCTTGAATGGTCAAAAACTCTAAATAACGTTATTTTAATTCTACAGACTTATGCATTCTAGTTTTGAGATGAAAAAGCCTACTAGAAACCCTGACGTAAGAGTGTTTGGTTTTTCTGTTTTATTCTGCAACTAGTTTCTTTGGCAGAACATGATATATAACTAAATAAGTAGAGAAAACTGCTAACTTTAGAAATCAGTGAGGAGATATGCATAATAACTGAGAGCATTAATTTCCTCGATGGTATCTCCTGAACACCATTTCAAGACGTGTTATAAGTGTTTAGTTGTCATTCTTAAGCCCCCTAAAACTATGGGTGGAAGTTAACTCGTAACCTTGGGTTCAATATGCCAGCACCTAACGCTCTGAGCTATCCAGACTATGTAGATATCTGTGGGTCGAAATTACCGATCGTGAAAATTTATAGCATTGTTTTTAAACAAAAGAATTCTTCTATAACCATAAAAGCCATTTCCGTGAGCTTTTCGCAGGTGAAAAGTAGGATAGAAATAACTATGATTAAAATATGACATATGTTTATACAGATTACAGAAGTTTAGCAGGATATATAGAGAGCCTTTAGATTTCTAAAACCAAAACATATTCCTCTGATGCTTATTAAAGCCTAAATTCATTTTCACCCGCACGACGCCTCTACATCCCCAGTCGGATTGCATGGTCGAAAGATACATCAAGACTTTAGAGGAACACCCGAGGAAGGACATGGCCAGCCATTAGCGAGACTGGGACGTCAAGTACCACATTTCTTGCTGGCCTACCGCTCGTCAACACACGAAATCACGGGGATGACGCCAGCCAGCTTAATGTTCGGCCGAGGGTTACGCCTCCCTAGTGACCTGGCTATTGGAAGCCCTCCGGAAGCGAAACAGCCAGCGACCGAGTATGTGGAGAACCTGGTGGACCACATCCACGACATGCACGAGATGGCTCGCCAGAACATCCAGAAGGCGAGCGACCGCATGAAGACCCGGTATGACAGGCAAGCCAACAGCTAAGTTTTCCAGCATGGTGACCTGGTCTGATTGTACCGCCCTACCCCGACCAAGGGACGAAGCTCGAAGATCCAACAGCCACGGCAGGGTCCGTACCGGGTGGTGAAGAGAATTAACGACGTGGTCTACCGCATCCAGAAGGTTCCCCGAGAGAAGATGCTGGTGGTACACCTGGATCGCCTGGCACGCTACGATGGTGCTGTTCGGGACGACCAGCTTTGAGGAGGGAGCAGTATCACCCGAACGTCGGAACTCCCGATAGATCCGGCCGGCAGTACGGCCACACGGGGAGCATTCGCCCACGCCTACCCCTTTGTCTTATAGCGCTAACGAAGGGTTGGTTGGACAAACATCACTGGCCGTCTCTTTCCCCTCCCCTGCCGTCTAGAACCTTCGTGGTGATTCACTGAAACGCGAGACTTCCATAAGCAGCGCTATTCCTATAAAAAGGGGCTGCAGTTGGTGAGTCAGTCAGTTCTTGGCGGGCAACCGTGAGGAGCGCCGAGTGAGTTAACGGACCGGAAGACTGTGAACGGGTATCAGAGGAGTTGTACGTAACTGTGAGCGTGCAGTGGACCTGTGACAGGCGAACTGATGAATTATAATTGTGTGCATTACGTAATTCTGTGCAATCGGCAAGTGTTCCGACTGTAATTCGGTGGAAATAAAGAAAATTTTTGAGTTGTGCAATTTAACTTTTAATTTCACGAACCCGCGAAGTTACAGTATTATGCCACTGTATACTAAGCTGTGGAACCAAAGAACCTCTCTTAGATGAGAGCTGTCATTCCAAAATTTCGAAAGAATTTTGCAAGCTTGTGTTTTTGAATATTGTTATTAGTCTATGCCCATCTGCTGGACAATAATCACCAGGTTAGTCATATTGATGCTGAACCGCTCTTAAGATGTGAAAGAACCTTCTAGATGCTTCCTTGACTTTGTAGAGTATTGATACTGTCCCAACGATTTTGACTTTGATACTGCTTCGTGTAAAATAATTAGGTGCATTTTATTTTATTGACTGTCCTGTTTAACTCAAGCTGTACACTTTAATTAAAGGTATTTCTTGTGTAAAATATTTGAGATCTTCGCAACTTCCACAAAGGATGTAGCAAATGAGTGTCCTGCAGATCCAGAAAAAGCAATTGTATCACTCACATTTGCTGCTGTCATTGGAGCGCCCAAAACTAAATCTGTGTATAATTATGGGTATAGAAGTCTGATTTAAATTGTATTGGTAATGACGCTATATTATATACAGCCTGTAATGTACGACTTTGGCAGCTGTACAGTTGTCCTAAAGCTGTGAGTTCTCTCTGGACGTTAACTCGATAGGGTCGGTATGCATATACAGGAAAACAATATACGATACTTTCTGATAAATTCGAGATCTGATGTAAGGATACTACCTCAGGAGGATTGTCCCATCTATTAAAAGCATACTCGTGGAGAGTATTGTCGATAATGCTGATTGAAGCACTTTCAAGGAAAGGAAGAATCACGAAGTAGTTTCTAATAATCCCAAATGGACTCCATTCCTTCTGTTTTTGTCGTTCTCCTATTTTTCTGGAATATTTATGCACTGGAAATTTTGTTTTGAATTTTCCTCGTCATGAAATGAAGGCATAGTATGTGTATATGTTCATTATGGAGTGAGCAAAATTGTGCAATATATGATTCTAACTCTTTCTATGTTACATATAAAATTGCCATGGCTGTCGGAAAAATTTTGAGCCCTCTCTACGTGATTTTACGATACAGATTTGAATTACTTATTTGAGTGGAAATCAAGCATATATTTAACTACAACTCTTGATGATGCCATGAGGCTTATTCAACATAACTTCCATTTCATACATGATATACTTCAATCAAAGGGTATATCCATGTTGAACTACAGAGATATGTCATAATTATACCGCTTTTCTCTTCTAATTAAATTTTAGGCCACTCAATTGAAGTTCTAGCAGTTTTGAACTTTTTGGATGACTATTAATTGTTTCATTTGCCCTTAGTTATCGAATTATATATGTTTTATTATATTATTTCGTTTTACTAAAAATATAAAATTCGTACTTCAGAGCTACATATGAGCTAATGAGAAATTGCCACTTTGTTATTTGATAATTCGGTTTTTAAAGCTAACAATTGACTTCAATATCTGATAACAAAAAAACGGTTTAAGTTGATGCTCACTTTAGGTTATGACTTGTAGCAGTATTTTTGGGTTATGTTCGGAGGAATTATGAATTTATATAGGTAAAAATGTATATAATTGTGTGATTGGCCGAAATAATGATATGACGTAATATGACGTAATGTAGTGACGTGCCATTGGATCGGCCAATCACAAAATTAAGTAGCAGTAACGATAGTGACGAGAATTCAATAATAATCTTTAAGAGAGTTATATGTTCTTCAATCCTGTTAAATTACGAGAAATCAATAATCTTTAAGATACAGATATATTCTTCAGTCTTGTTTAGTTACGAGAAGTTAATAATAATCTTTAAGAGACAGATATGTTCTTCAGTCTTGAATAGTGACGATAAATCATATAAAGAGAAAGAGATTTTTGTTGTAATGACGAATGTGATGTATGCCGCTGCAAGAACAAAAACGTTTTAAGTTGTAGTTCGAATCCGTATAAATATAACAAAATAAGAATTCATTGAAATAATTTGACTTCTTTATTCCGAACCACGCCTTGAAACACATATGTCTCATGACTTATTTAGAATTCGATTGATACTTCAAAATAATCATGGAAGTGAACGTACGAACATAATTTTGAGGCTGATGTTGGCGTGGATGCCTTGTACAAGAGGATCCAAGAAAGAAATCAGAATTAACTACGAATAGTCCAACAAATTCCCGTTACAGACTATTTAGGTGTAAGGATGTGTAGCAGTGCAGAATGGGTTGCACAAACCAGAAAAGTGATAGCTAATGGCAGGGCGGCAATGTCAGGGGTAAGAATATGTAAACATAAACTGGAGATGTCAGATGGTTAGAAAGAATGTATGAAGCGGTCGTTGAATCCAGAACAATGTATGCAGTGGAGGTATGGGGTACAGCAGATGATGATTTTGTTGTTGTTGTAATTTACGTCCTCCAAAGTTAAGACATATCGGACGATGAATGGAATGGGTGAAATGATACTCAAATGAGTACAGAGTCCATAGAGCTTAGAGCTACCCAACATTCGTCTTTAAGGATAAGGGAAAACCCCGGAAAAAGCCTTATCCAGGTAACTCACCGTGACCGAGATTCTAACTCAGGACCTCTTGAACGTGAGGCAGACATTCTACCACCACGCTACCAAGGCGGCCGATGATGATGATGATGATGATGATGATGATGATGATGATGATGATGATGATGATGATGATGATGATGATGATGATGATGATGATGATGATGATGATGATGATGATGATGTGTATAAGGGTGCTCAACAACGGCGGTCATCAGCGCACTTTAAAAAACTAGTCATGGCAAAAGCCAGATATAAATATTTCTAAAAACTATACAAGTGTAAATAAACCTATTAAAACTACACGTACATAGAAAATAAAAATAAAAAGAAATATCAATCAAAACCTACTAAAAGTTTCGTTCACTAAATCCTAAAGTGTAATCTAGAAAAAATCTAAAAACCTTCTCCAATACTGTGTCATCGTCCGCTAGCATTTTTGCAAAGCTGGCTGGCAGCTGCAGAGACGTCCTAAGGTCTGCTGGGTAAAAACACTCTAGCAGCACGTGTCGTACAGTGGAGCAGGACACAGTGGAGCAGGCTCCTTTTTAAATAGAAAACTATGAGTAAAAAAACCAGTACCCAATATGCAACCGAGACAAACTCACCTCCTCGCAACGATATGAACGACAGGAGGTAACCCAGGGAATCGGAAGTTCTTTCACAGATCTAAGTTTATTATTGCGGAGAGCGGACCACTCTTCCTGCAGCGGTACCTCCGAGATAGGTACACCAGATGTATGGGTTGTTTTGCAAAGAACTATTAGGGCTGCCAAAATCGGTACCAAGAGAAGCGGCACTACTAGGGTTGGGAACTACAAAAAGGAGGGGAATAATAATAGAGAGAATACTGAAATTCTGCTATAGGTGTATTAAAGGTCAGAAAGGGGAATTATTAAATCCTTGCATGAAGCAACAGAAAAGCATTGAGAACACAAACAGTTGATGGTCGGAATTGGAAATAATGATATTGAAGATAGACGTGGGAGAACTATGGAGACCAGAGGAGTTGAATAATAGCAGTATTTGGAAGGAAGTCAGAACCAGAGTCCAAAACAAAGATAGGCAAGAGATATGGGAAAGTATAGAAGTAAAGAAATCTTTGAAATTTTATAAGCAATTAAAGACAGAATGGGGTATGGAAAAATATAGAGATCTATGTGACAAAACTGGAAGAGAAGGTGTGGCATGGATGAGAGTAGGAATATTATACTTAAAAGGGTTGAGAGGCAATGAGGTAGGAATATGTGAATTTTGTGGAAGTGAGGAGAGCACTGTTCATTATCTGATAGAATGTAAGGAGTTAACAAATTACAGGAGAAAAATATGGGTTGAGAAATGGGACAGTGCAAGTAAAGAGATATTGGCGGTACGCAGGTTAAAGGGGATGGGAGAAAAGAAAAATAGATGTATAGGAGACTTCTTATATAGAACAAGAGAAGAGTGGATTAGCTTTAAAGAAGCGAAGGTCAAGAAGAAGTGACATCAAGCATTTTTTTAATATATCTATGAGATCGGTCGGCAATAATATATGTTTTGCAGATCTGAGAGAACAGATACAAAATAATTATAGAGTAATAACACTGTAGAGGTAGGACAATGTGCCTCCTCTGAACTAAAACAAATGTGTTATTGCACTAATATAAATGTGAGAGTGTAGTGTTTAACGCTCGCTTTTACTACATACGACACCGCAGGCGATGAAACTGATGATACATGAGATGAAGATGGAGCACCGGTGGAATGAGATGGCGGGGGAAACCGGAAATCCCGGAGAAAACCCGCCCCAGCGCCGTGTTGTCCACCACACATCTCACTTTGCGGTCACCTGGGATCGAACCCGGGCCGCCTAAGTGAGAGCCAAGCGGTCTAACCACTGAGCCACGACGCGGCCGCCCATAGTGAGAATTTACATAGTAGAACAGAAGAATAGAAAAGATAAATTGAAACAGTAGATTATTCAGAAGTTTAAGTGTCATCACTGTAAAGTAGGTCCTGTGGTAGTCGTCGCTTCAGTGGCGTTGGCCGGCGACTTCCGACGCCGATGTTATACGTCACAGCTCCTGGGACGTGGCGTAGATTGTAGAAGAAGCGTCGGGCAGTCTGTCGGATGAAATGGTGGAGAGGAAGAAGTCCTAGCTCGTGATGCAGCTGCTGGTTGCGGGCAAACCAAGGAGCATTGGTGGCGATTCGCAAGAATCGACGCTGGATGACCTGTAGACGCCTCAGGTGACAAGTACTGGCAGACCCCCCAAACCTGGCAAGCATAAGTAATGAGGCCGAACCAGAGATTTTTATAGGAGCAGTGAAGATTCTAAAGCAAGTGAAGTATATTTGTGAAATAATGGAGACTGTAGTGAAAAACGAGCGAATGCCAGGGTAATGGTGCGGTCAATATGAGGTTTCCACGTAAGCCGAGTGTCCAATAACACTCCAAGGTACTTGACTGGTGTAGGTGAAGGGAGCCACGACACATGATCACTCAGAAGGCGTATTGGCGGAGGGGGATTATAGCGGCGTGAAGTAAAAGTCTTGGCTTCAGCTTTCTGGGTATTAAGGGAGATACACCAGTTTTGACAGTATTGAACGAGGCGATCAAGAGAGAGCTGTAAGGTTCGTACAGCAGAATGTAGATCGGAGTGAGAGTAACATAAAGCAGTGTCGTCAGCATACAGGGCAATTGAGGTTGGAGCCATGTCTGGAATATCAGAGGTGTAAATACTAAACAGCGTTGGTGCCAGTATTGAACCTTGTGGAACGCCTGCTGTTATACGACGCTCAGTTGAAAGAGTGCCTCCAATGCTCACTGCAAAAGTGCGACCAGTGAGAAAACTGGTAATAATGACCTCAAGCAGCTCAGGAAAACCAAAGGATTATAGCCGGGGGACATAAATCAGCAAGTAAATCTTAGGTCAGCAATTTGATATATTTGTACAGGATGTATAAGTGCATGTACGATGTTAAAGCGATGGTAGTGAAATATTAATTCAAACTGTACAAATACATAAATATAAAAAAATAAAAATTTAAATTACCACTATTGCAAGGAAGATTTCAGAGTGCAAGATCTTTTTGTAGCACATGCACAAGGTCCCTAAAATTTTTACAATTTTGTTTCACAGTATGTTGAATTACATTATTTTATTGCAAAACATCAAAGAAATAATGCTGAAGTTGGTAAACACTTAATGGGCGAGGGCTTATACAGGAACAGCTGAAAAGTATGAGAAATGTAATTACACTGGGCAACAGAAACTAATTTTTGAATGTTTCCAGTACTTCATGAAGCAATTCCTACTAATTTTGGGTTGGAAAAACAAATATGACAATGAAAAACTTTTATTATTACTATTTCCTATGATATACACAAGGTGGGAGTTTTACATATTAACGGATTGAGAGAAAAGGATACATTTTAATTGCATACTACCAACAATGAAAATGCATTTGATTTTTTAAACCGGTAATTACATGCTAAGGGTTATAAATTGCTGGAAAAATACTTCGCAGATAGTCGTGTCTGAAGAGAATCATGTGGTGGCCAATTGACTTCGTCGTCCTTTAGCTTGCCTCTTGTGATGGAGTTCCGCAGAATCCCTATACAAAGACAAACAGTAATCCGCAAGCATTACTTAATTCCAACGGATCTGATATCTTAGTTCCATAACAGAAATGTCCTGATGGAATCTCTCCCCATGTTCATCACTAACAGCTCACTAACAGGGAAAAAGTGTAGGTGGGAGTGGAGAAAATGGATCTTAAGGGACATGTTATATCCAAGGTTACAGTGTTTCTCAGGAGCACTGTCACCAAATGCTTGTTATTGTCATCTCTTTTGTTGCCTAAAACCTATGAACAACTCCCTTGAAGGCTTCCCAAGCTTCCTTTTCTTTCTCCTCCAAAACTTGGTCAAATGCAGGATCCTTTACAAGTTCTCTTATTTGTGGTCCGACAAAAATGCTTCCTTATCTTTTGCATCACTTAATTTATAAAATTTCTCTCTGATAGTGTTTTGTTATTTGACAGGTGTCCCAAAAAATTCCCTTATTCTTAAAATCTTCACATTATGAGACTGATGAGAAATTTTTGTTCTTACATGGCGGGTTTCCAGTCCAGCGCATAACCCCCAACATGGGGGACTAGAGTTTTATATCAGTGTTTTCTCTCCTAGACGAGATGGCTTCAGGAAATGTGAGACCGGAGCAGGCTTAAGCCTAACCCGTGAAGGGAGAAGAAGAAGATCTTCACTCTAAAATATTAAATGTCACTTTATATTCAAAACAAGAGCTAATCTATCAGTTTTATGGTGGTATTTGAATTCAGCAGATGGAAATACATGTAAACTCACTAGTTTTAAGTCCAAAAACATCTTCATTGTTGCACAGTGTTATAAACGTTTTAAATGTAACAAATGACTTGTGAGAGTATTTTTCCATCTAATTTCTGAGCACAACAGAATTATAAGAACTGGAACATCCTGTCATGCGGATTTTCTCTGTCTGTCTCTATCTCTCTGTTTTCTACACACATATATACACATGGCTCGTAAGTTTTCCCGGTTAAAAATGCAATTTGTTCCAGTTTTTAAAGTTTAGCAATGTATACTTGCGTGTGCTGTGGTAAATAAATACTGTTGTTTCCATGGCAACATCTCTTTAATTAGTTTAATTACTTCACCCACGTATTACCGCTATCGCACAAATTGCGTGCACGCATAAACATTCCACAGCGAACCATAAATGTACAAGAATTGCCTTTGCGTACATTAACCACGAAAATACACGCCCTGCTATCATTCCAGCATGCTAAACCCCATTCTTCAAGTCTTTACAAGAAACAAATTAACTGACTTTGCAATTTAGTGGTCTACATGCTGGTTTTAACCTCAATAGTCATTGGTAAGTATTCCTGATAATGACAGTAATACTCTTTAATTAATATATTTCTTTGCAGCACTAAACCTTCGTCTGGAAATTACAGAAATCAGAAAAATGATAGAATTAGATCACTAAGACCAATCAATATACAAATACTGCATCATGAATTAGCAATAACTGCGGTAACCATTTATCAGAAATATGAAGTAAATGCTATCGCTACCACAACTTATTCGCTTTCTTTTTGTGGTGCATATGCTTACCAATTTATTGGAAAATATTTGAAAGTATGTGTCCTAGAAATATGAATACTTCAGGTTTTTTTTCAAACAAATCTGACCTGTCCGCTGAGGAACTTTCATGGACTGCAGTGACTTGAATATGCCTCAGATAAGGGCTGTTCAGTCAAGAATGATCATACCAGATGCTCCTGTAAAGATCTTTTTACAAGATTGAAGACATTAACGCTTCCTTGCATGTATATATTCCCGATCCTAAAATTCTTTGTATGCAATCGTGCCTTATTTGCAACAAATAATGTAATTCACAAAATAAACACTAGACAGAAGTATAATATCCATTATCCCAGTGCTAAACTTTCTTGCTTTCAGATAGGTGTGCATTATGAAACTATCAAAATATTTGGCGCACTTCCTAATGTTCTTAAAGAAAAAGTTGATCATTTCAATGCTTTTAAAAAAGCTGTTAGAGAGCACCTTTGCTCAAAATCTTTTTATTCTGTACAAGATTATCTAAATGACAAATTATCCTGATAATGCTTCTGTAGCTCTATAAGTAGTATCTAACCATTCCAATGACAAATCATTACTTATAAATATTTGATGCAAGTTGAAAGATGTATATGTATTTAATAAATAACAAGAATGATATCCATTGCAATAAGGTTGAGACGTACTGGCATAAGCCAAGTGAAAACTGGTTTAAAAAGTGTTTCATTTTGTATCATATATAGTTATCCCTGCTTTGCTTTCCATATTGTTATTCATATTGCCTTTATACTATAATATGTGTCTTATGTCAACTTTTGTACATATATATGCTATTAAACTTTATACCTCTGGACATGTTCAAAGTTCACAGCCTTTTCTGGCTACAGGTGGACCTACTGAACGCAAATCAATCTAATCTAATCTAATTATTTTTTGACAACGTACCTTTACTCATAATCATAATTTTGAGGGTTCTTCTCAAAATAGTCTTCCCTGAATGCGATGCACTTGTCCAAGCGTTTCATCCTTGAAGCATCCGAAACATCCTTGCGAATCATCCTTGTCGTACTCCTTTATTTATGTCCACTGCTTCTCTTTTCCTTCCATTTTTATTATTGCTATTGTAGTGTTTTTATACATATCTTGTACAGTCCTAATTAAATGTGCTTGTATTCCACAGTTTTCCATCGCCATCCAGGGTTTATCCCTGAAAACGAAATCGAAGGCTTTAACATAGTCAACAAAAAGCATAAATGTGCCAACATTAAATTCTTTGTGTTTTTCAATTAGTTGTTGAATTATAAGTATACTATCCGTGCATAATCTTCCTTTTCAAAATTCGTTTTGCGCCTCATGAGGCCGTGATTCCGCTATTGTACTTATTCTTCATGGTTGGAATTTATCAGTGCTATTTCTTATTCATGCATGTGAGAATGGTTGCTCCTGCTATTGGAAAATACTGAATTTTTAAAAATGTGCCACAAGTAAGGTTTAAGAAATTAAATTCAGTTTGATTTACTATGGATCATTTGAATTCAGTGGTATAATTTCAGTTTGTTTATAATTGCAGGTATATCAATAAACACTTAAGTTAAATCGTATATATTCAACGATTCGTTCCTCCAAACATGATCATATGGACCGTGCGTTTCCACATTATTAAGGTATTAACTTAAGTACTCAAGGTTACTGTAGGAGTATAAGGCCGCGATTATAGTTCCAGCGTATATTATGTTGAAGCTGCGCGCAACACGTCGATTAATCAGTTGATCTCATTAGCTTAAACCGAAGTGAGGTTAATGTGGTTTGTAGTGATTTGTGGTGTTACAAACCCACTCGAACTAAGTACCTTATGCACTGGTGCAAACATGTCAAGTGTGTGAGAGTTACCCACCAAAATTCCTTAATGAAGTGTAAGATTACTTATTAGACTAATTACGTGGGCTGTTCAATAAAGAATTATCATTTTTAAGGTCATAATTTCTTGCACTAAAATACAATTTTATTATATTATGCTAGCTTAATGTGAAACAAACATGACGTAGTAGTTTCACTGCTGGTGCTCCTGGTTCTCGCCTGTAAGAACCAGACAAGTTCAGATATGTTCAGTATCATCTACCCCTGCAATGGAGGTAACACGCGAGGAACAATATGTGGCCTTGAAATTCTGCTTTCGTCTCAACAAATATTCATTTGAGGCCTATACAACGTTACAGGGAGCCTATGTAGAGTCTCGTCTTTCCTACAGGATAGCTATAAGGTGGTTTAAACTATATAAAGAGGGGAGATAATCAATTTCAAAGGAAGATGGACCCGATGCTCCAGTTACTGCTCCTACGGAAGAAAGCAGCAACACTGCTGCTGCCATTGTGAGAGAGGATCGACGAATAACTTTATGATCACTTTCTGAAATACTGAACATTTCAGAAACATTACACGTGAGACGCATTTGTGTGCGATGTGTTCTAAGACTGTTGATTTCCGAACAAAAGGACATTCTCATGCAGGCCTGTATGCAGTTAAAGTTTATGTCAGAGGAAGATCCGGAGTTTCTTTCAAGCGTAGTCACTGCTGATGAAACTTGGCTACATCATTTTGATCCTGAGAGCACAGAACAAAGCTCAGTGTGGAAATCTCCATCACCAAAGCCCCCCCCCCCCCCCAGAAAAAAGTGGTTGCTTCTGCTGGGAAAGTTATGGTATTCTCATTCTTTGATATTCATGGAATCGGTTATCAGAATTTTGTACCTGCACACACATCAGTAGCTGGACAATACTACAGGGATATCCTGAAAACATTGCAAGTCCATATCAGGCGCAAAAGACCATATTTCCATGAAGCAGGCTGGATGCTGCACCATGATAATCCACGGCCGCTTATTGCCAAAGTTGTTGCTAAATATCTTGCAAAAATCAACGTGAAGTGTATCCCTTACCCTCCCTATACCGATTTAGCCCCATGTGTCTCTTTTCTATTCCCTAACTTGAAGAAACGCCTTCGTGGGAGACATTATCCATCATCAGAAGCAGTGGTGAAAGCTGCGGGGGCGATTTTGAAGCATCTTTTAAAAAATGTTTTCCAGCATGTCTTTGAAGACTGGCAGAAACGCTGGGACACGTGAATCGCATTCAGGGGGACCATCAAAATTATGAGGATGAGTAAATGTACGTTTTCAAAAAAAAAGTTGTGATCATTCTTTATTGAACAACCCTCATAGTGTATCGCTATTTAAGTAATGCTGCAGCGGCGTCACTCTCAATATCACCACACATAAAACCCTGGATACCTCAGGACTACTTGAAACTGCACATCCTTCCAGTATGATTAATTTATATTTTATTTTTAATAAACCTAGTTATTTATAAATATGTGTTTGCAGTCTCATACAACACTACTTCCCCTCCTTAATTTCCATTTCATTACGTTTACTTCTCTCTCTCTCTCTTTCATTTTTGTAGGTTTCGTGGCATAAGGCAGTGCTGGAGGAAGAACAAAGGAAAATCTGCACCTCATAGTCATTAGAGGGCTCTCTGTCGGCTATTGTTGACCGTGATACTCTTGGCAGTTTGAGCTTTGGGATTGATCGAGTCTGGTCGTGTTAAGGACCTCTGGCTGTCTCTGGTTACCTTACGTCACCCTCACCTCTTAGGAGATGATAGCCGCATTTGATTTGTGTAAGTCTAAGTGCTAGAGAGATTGCTTTGGTTGTGAGAGTATAATTCTAATCCTAATTGTAGTCCCCTTTACCGCCCGTTCTTCGTATATGCGATACCAAACGTGGTGGACATTGGTGCTACGTGGAAAGAGTAACGATTAGTTAATTAACTGTGTCTTTAAGTGACGTCGTAAGCCAACTACTAGGGTGGGTTAAAAAGTAACGCTTACTTTTTTTCCTTATATACGTTATGTGAAAATTTTGAATTTGGCGCAATTCCTCAAACATTGTTCTCCAGACCCCTACAGTAGTAACTTCCTAAGCCAACAGGTGGCAGCACTGCATCCTCTTGCAAAATGGCTAACTTCGACATTCGTATTAGACAGTGTTCTGTGATTGAATGTTTGACTGCGGAAGGTGAAACCACAAAGGGCATTCACGAAAGGATAAAAAAATGTATATGGTGATGCAACGGTGGATGTTAGCACTGTTAGACGATGGGTTCATTGCTGTAACGAAGGTGAAGGGCAAACACCATTGGCAGATGAAAAGCGAAGCGGCAGGCCGGTGATGCAGTGACTACATGCAACATTCAGCGAGTCGATGACATCATTCATGGTGATCACCGGGTAACAACAGCTGAATTGTGTCGCATTACCTCCCTCAGTAAAGGCAGTGTGAATACGATTATTCAACAACTGGATTACTCTAAAGTTTGTTTACGTTGGGTATCAAGAATATTAACCGCCCAAAATAAAGACACAATAACAACTATAGCCTCCCAAAATTTGCAGTGCTTCAATTTGGAGGGAGAAGACTTTCTGGAAAAATTGTTACTGGAGTCGAAACGTGGGTTCATTGTTTGGAACCTGAATCAAAGAGGCAGTCAATGGAATGGTATCACACAATGTCACCAAAGAAAAAATAATTCAAAACTCAGCGGTCGGCAGGGAAAGATATGGCGATACTGTTTTGGGATGCAGAGTGTGTGGTTATGTTTGATTTTTTGGAGCAGGGATGCACAATAAATTCTGTCCAATATGTCGGAGCTCTCAAAAAGCTGAAAGCACGTCTTTGCCAAGTTCGCTCAAGAAAATCTATGGCGGATGTTCTTCTTTTGCATGACAATGCAAGACCATACACCAGCCGTTACAACACTGCACAAATTGAGAAATTGGGATGGAAAGTCTTACCTCAGCCCCCATAGAGCCCTGACCTGGCACCATCAGATTTCCATCTGTTCGGGCTACTAAAGGAAGCTCATCGTGGTATTCATTTTGAAGATGAGGAGGCTGTGAAAACGTCCGTGCTTCAATGGCTTAGGAAGCAAGACCGTGTCTTCTACCACACTGAAATACATGCCCTAGCTAAAAGGTGGACCTAAACTGTGGAAACGGATGGAGATTATATTGAATAGTGACAAATTAATCGTCAATGTTGTAGTTTTTAAATTACGGAAATTGGATTCAATTTTCTTGGCAGTTAAAAGAGAAAAAAATAGGAGACCTTACTTCTTGACCCACGTTGTTATGCAGGTTTATTGTATTTTGAAGGTGTTAAACCCCGAGTTTCAAGTAGGTTCGCTTTATAGCTTTCATACACAAAATTAATCATTACCTTATATTTTCTAAACCTTTCGTTGGATGTGATTAGACTACATTTAGCTCAGTATATTGTGAACAAAATTTATTGTTAGAATTGAAATAAATTGCCTATAAAAACAACGCTCTCTTTCAGTATGAATTTTGATGTTGCTACAACTGGAAAAGCATCCCAATATACAAATGTATTAAAGACATTGAAGTATCCTATTTTTGACAAATAGCCCTTGTAGTGACGGAACACAAAAATTAATCTATATATATATACTAAATCTAGTTAGTAATGACTTACGCTTTAACCTTATGGCGAACTTAATTAGATTACGGAATCATTAAACTTCTCATATCTCTCACATACTGGGGTTGACACAGATATTTTGAGACACCAGCATCTTTGGTTGCTACTCGTGTATCTTAATTAACACTGAGACTAGTGACGAAACACGCCCAACTACTCTAAGAAGCTAATTACCTTAACACGGTTACAGCTTCTAAATTTTCCCATCATCTTGCTTCATCTAGAATAGAAAAACACAGCACATTCGCATCCCAGTATCTCGCAAAGCTCGCATTCTCAGTTACGACCACCTGTGATCTAGAGAAATGTTAATTATAGCGGTTCTTGAAGCATAAATAACGTATTCTATAATTGTGCTAAAATAATGCTCACAAGATAATCATCTGTACATAAGTGCCATGCTATCCAAATGGTAGTACGATTTGATATGTGGCGGCACTTCTCCATTAATGTAATTATATACAGGGTGGTTCAGTAAGATCCATGTTTCAAAATATGGTGTTGCTAAGGGAAGTTTGTGTTATAATCACGTACTGTCATTTGTTACACGTTGACAAGACAAATTTGGTAATAATTCATAGGTTAATTTGCATTTTACAGACATTTCAATAAGTTGCTCAACATGTATTTGTTAAATTGGAAGAACTGGAGTATTGTTCAGTGATTCGGGTTTTAGTATTAGATGGGAAAACTTGCGAGGAGATATGTGAAATTGGCTGCTGTTCTTTCGCCTTCTATTACAACAGATAGTGATAATACGAATTTAAACTAGGTGGAACACCCGTTTTTGACGACGACCTGCAGATATGGTTACCGAGGAAGTCACTGAGGGAGTCCACGGTATTATTCGCGCCGGGCGTTCGCTAAGTTACAGAGGCCTTAGGTGTATCTACGGTAACGGAAACTCATATTTTGCACGATAGGTAGGAAATGAAATAGCGCTGGGTGACGCGTTTTGTCACAGTGTAGTAGTTTATTACTGTCAATAGACTCATACAGAGCGTCTAACATTGTCACAGACTATTTACAATATTTACAAAGTTTATAAAAAAATCAATTATTTTATACAAAAAGTATGTAATAATGATGATGATCATGATGATGATGATCATGATGATCATGATGATGAACATGACGATGATGATCATGATGATGATAATAACAATAATAATAATAATAATAATAACAATAATAACAATAATAATAACAATAATAATAACGATAATAACAATAATAATAACGATAATAACAATAATAACAATAATAATAACAAAAATAACCAAATATACATAGTTCATAACAACTCAAATTAAAATTCTTCCAGTTTATACAAACATTTATGAATGAGATTCACCTTTAGCTTATTTTTAAAATAATCTTTTGCACGGGACTTAATGTTAAACGGTAGTTTATTATACAGTATACTTCCTACAATATATGGATCAGTATTAATTGCCTTTTTATTCACTGTTATTCTATGGAAATCCATATTTTGTCTGGTATTATGTGAATGTATTTCACTATTCATTAGCATACCATTTGTACTATTTACAGTTAAAAGAATGTTTTTATATACATATAGTGATACAATGGTTAGAATATTTTCTCTAATAAACACATGTCTACAAGTTTCTATCTTAGGAATACTGTACACATTCTTATACACTTCTTCTGTAAGTTTAATATTCTGTTAATATGTACATGTGCAGCTCCTCCCCAAAACTTCTAAACAATAACTGAGATGTGGAAAATTAAGACCATAGTACATTATTTTCATGGTATGCTCATTCACATATCTTTTCATTAGCCTAAAGAAGTAAATATATTTAGCTATTTTATTACAAACACCGTATAGATGCTTAGACCAGGTTAGCTTACTGTCTAGTTTTAACCCTAGTAAGGAATAGGATGGAGTTAGTGTCAGATTAATCATGGGGGAAACAGTTTTGCTAATTTCATTTCTTCCTCCTAGGTCAAATATCATAACTTTGGTTTTTTCTTCATTTACTTTTAGTTTGTTACATTTAAAGTAATGATTTATAGAGCGACTAGTAGAATTAATGGTATTTGCCAACGTGTGGCAATAAGCGGCGTGGCTTTCAACTTCAAAGCTGCGTTTGGAGCTGTTTAGACTAAATTGGAAGACCTAGATTCATTATTGTACTCGGAAACCAAACAACAGTAAAAACAATGGGTTGCTGTCGGAGAATCGGCTCCGAAGAAGGTAAAGACGATCCCATCGTTCGGGAAAGTGATAGCGACGAATTTTTGGATACAAAGGGTGTCGTATTGTATGTTTTTTGTTTTGTAATTTTACGTTCTGCTCCCAGAACTGAAAGGAATAGCCCAATAAACAATCACGGCTCACCAAAAGTGATCACGAAGACTCAAAGAAATGAACATCCTTGAATCACAACAGTTTGACATATGAACTGTAGGCTTAAGAAGCCCCTTACTTACTACAATTAGTACTGTGCAGTTGAGATAGTAAATACAATACCATTGCCAATGTTAACTCCGAACCTCCGCAAAATATATTTAAATGTAATCAGGTGGCAGTTTTATATGCATGAAGTTTCCACTACGATGCAAAGTAACAAGTGCCCTACTTCTACTCAATTACTTCAGACGTAAGCACTTCAACTTCCAAAAACTCAAACACATAAGTTGAAAGAAATATATGGAAACCAGGCTAAAGACCGTTGCTAGGTTACTACCCAATGTTAATGGATTCTCGTTCCAATTTCCGGTGTTGCAATGAAGTCGTGTCATCAAACGTCCCGTTAGCGAAATGTCAACATAGCGACATTAACCAAGAGTTTCCAGAGGACAGCTCATGATAACAGCGGAAGCAAGAAAAATTAGTCCCAGAGTTCTGATTTGTTGCGATTGAAATGTCGTTTCAAAACCAACACGAACAGTTTGTTTGCGAAACTTATTATCCGAAGTCATTTACGAAAATAGAACAACTTTTTTTCTAGAGCACATGTTCAAGTTTTAAAAAAGGAAGTATTTTTATCAGATTAATAATTGAACTAATCTTGGAAACTGCGTCACAATTGCAATGTCAATTGATTCCTAATCATAGTTACTGGTATAGAATTTTGAAAACAATTCAAAGAGAAATTTTTTATATCACTCTATTTTCAGATGTACTTCATGTGGTTTCAGACTTAAGAGGCAACAATAAAGAGAAATAAAACCTTTTAAGATTTTAACTGTCTCTTGCTTTTGTTTTAATTCAATTTGGGGTTAGTAGCAACATTCCAAAATCGGTATTTTATCACATTGTCGAGTAATTCCGACTTAACTGCACAAATGAAATTACTGCTATTTGTGGTGTAGTTGGAAGCTGCCTTCCCAATGTTTGAGTTGTATAGAATCTTTAACTTACAGGGCCTTATCGGTGTTTCGATTTGCAAACAGTTCTTGGTGTTGTAATATTAATATTTGCTGTGAATAGTGACTTGAAGTAAAATTTTTGAAGCTGCTTGTGTAAAAATTGTAATTCGTAAAAATTATTGTTGTATTAAATCTGCTATATTTTTGCATATGGTGATGATCATTTATAAAAATCTTTATAATGTAGTTAACTTGTAATTAGTTGAATTTCCTTTATCCCACGTTGGACTCAGCCGATGTACGAAATTTTTGACCAGTCACATTTTGCCTTATAGGCTACTGCGTAATTTCGTTTCTATTTTGCTCACTTATTTTATACCTCCCCACATTCACAATATAAACACTTTAACACTTTTTACATTTACAAAAATATTTAAGTTAACTCTAAAATAACACAAATAACATCAAAAAATATATTAGGTTGTCTCATAAGTAGGCAGCGATATTATAGGCACTAAAATGTGTGAAATAGGTAGACAAAAGGGCACTAAAGTAGGCAAAATAGGCACTTAAATAGGCACTAAAAATTTGCTAAGTAAACACTTAGAAATACACAATTTTAGTAAAATGGCTGCTAAAATGCACTTTAGAGCACTACAACGAAATGACAATTATGGCAACATATGCTGCAATAAATTCGCTAAACACAGGCTATTTTACGGTTCCTTAGGTGAAATAGATCTACATTTATTCCAAATTTCACAAATGGCTCCACAGTTAGTTAAAATAAGAGATACCGCCGTGTAATTAAAATACATATAAATCCACTTCACTAAGTAAGAACCATAATGCGCAGAAAGGTGTGAAGTATGTCAAAAAACAAAGACGTGGGTTTGGGGGGAGTGGCTTAAAAGGCTTAAGGGTGAAATCTGAAATATCTGAAGCTTTTGTTAGATTTGTTTCAAATTTATACCATTTAATTTTGTGATTGATTAAGAATGGAATATCTAATATTTTCAGCTTTCTAGTTACAATAGTTTCTGAGGAATTAACAGTTTATGTATAAATTACAGGCAATTTTGAAAATGTCCCTCATATTGTAATTTTAAAAATTAATGCTTGGGATATACGTTTCTGCACCCATTTTAACCTATTAATGACCTGTACATATGTGGAAAAAATTTCTTCGCCATATCAACGAAGGGGAAAAATAATCATACCTATTTAACAATTTTTATTTTCCCAAGCGTATTTCATTTATTTAAAGTCGCTATGCAACAACTAAGGATATCAGCGACCACAGTAGAATTAATACATTGTTGAGATAACAATGAAATAAAGTAAGTATTAAAATACTTTTCAATACAAATAACAAAACCGCAACAGATGTAAATGGATACACTTAATATGCAGTTGCCCTTACTGTATGTTTAGAATTTCATACATATTAATAGAAAACTGCATACTGTAGAACATTTTGTTGTTGTTCTTCTTCTTTATCTGACTCCTTTGTGCTGTTAAGCGTGGAGTACAAGCCTCTTCTACCCATTTCCTCCACTTTTCTCGGTCCATCGTCATTCTGTATGTAGGTAGGTAGGTAGGTAGGTAGGTAGGTAGGTAGGTAGGTAGGCAGGCAGGCAGGCAGGCAGGTAGGCAGGCAGGCAGGCAGGCAGGCAGGCAGGCAGGCAGGTAGGTAGGTAGGTATGTAGGTAGGTAGGTATGTAGGTATGTAGGTATGTATGTATGTATGTATGTATGTATGTATGTATGTATGTATGTATGTATGTATGTATGTATGTATGTATGTATGTATGTATGTATGTATGTAGGTATGTAGGTATGTAGGTAGGTAGGTAGGTAGGTAGGTAGGTAGGTATGTATGTATGTATGTATGTATGTATGTATGTATGTATGTATGTATGTATGTATGTATGTATGTATGTATGTATGTATGTATGTATGTATGTATGTATGTATGTATGTATGTATGTATGTATGTATGTATGTATGTATGTATGTATGTATGTATGTATGTATGTATGTATGTATGTATGTATGTATGTATGTATGTATGTATGTATGTATGCATGCATGCATGCATGCATGCATGCATGTATGTATGTATGTATGTATGTATGTATGTATGTATGTATGTATGTATGTATGTATGTATGTATGTATGTATGTATGTATGTATGTATGTATGTATGCATGTATTTATTTATTCACTGCAATTGGGTACTACTCGGTGGCAGAGTTAAGAATACAGATCAAATTACAAATACTAGATTTACAACAATAACACAATAAACAATACAAACATGATATTATTTTACTTTAGTCACTTAAAACATATCTAATTACTTCTCTATTTACATATTATATACCATTATAATTCAAAAGTTAAACTATAAACCATCTAGATTTTTTCAAAATTTCTTTAGCGACAGGGGACAGCCCTGAAAGACTGCTACAGGAAATTCATTCCATTCTTCAATGGTTCTATTAACAAAAGGAAATTTTCCTACGTCGGTTCTGTACCTTCTACCCTTAATTTTATACCTATGATCGTTTCGTCCATAATAATCCGGATTATCTAACCTTACACTAACACCCACCCATGCCTTTACACCAGCATTAGCTTTGAATAATGCTACCAACCTATGTTTCTTACGCCTAATTCTTAATTGCTCCAATTTAGCCTCATCTTCTTTTATAGGCCCAAAATACTTGCCTCTTCATTTCTGTCATGGTTTTCCCTCTATTCTTCCCCAACTCCACAATGTATTCCTGATACAACATGCGTGGGCTTCCCCTAATTCTTTTACCTTCTGGTCTTGCTTCTAAATATTGTCTGGGTTTTCTTTCTTCTGACATGCGGAGTACATGTCCATACCATTTAAGTTGTCTTTTTACCAATATTTCTCTAACGGATTGTGTACCCAACTCTTCCCTTATTGTTACATTTCTAATCATATCTCTTCTTGTCTTCCCCACAGCTCGTCTAAAATATGTCATGGAACATTTTGAAGTTAGGAAAATGCAGAAAATATGAAATCTGAGAAATCTGAGGTTAAAATTACGTAATAGTCTCTACGATACAGGTGTGAGGTTATTTAAATAGTCTTGTGACGTTTTCTGTAGAACCGCTAGAAAAAAAGTAATAAAAAAAACTTTATATTATTGAAGTATGTCTATATTAATTTCAAGACAAAAAACTAAATTTGGTGTAAGTTTCGAACCAGTTTGCACTGATGTATCTCTTTAATAAACCCCTTTTTGAATATCCAATGAGCAGCAGTACGAAATTTCTATTCCACGAAAACTTCAAGTTGAAACCAACAAATGCAAAAGCTGTTGTCACAAATCCCAAGCAGAAGAAATTAGCTAAATGGCAGTTTCAGGCACTAATAAGCAGAATAAGCACAAGCGTATGAAATAGGCATTTATAGGCACTATAAAACTAAGAAATTAAGCTAATAATTGTCGGAAACGTGCTTCTATCTTAAGAGACTACGTTTCTGAACAAAGGAATAAAATAGGCAAATAGGGCAAAATACACCCCGCAGTCATAAGTAACGTCCGTTTTTATTTTGGTGTTTTGGAAAATTTATTGGATTTCTTTGGTTCGGCAATGCCATTTGCAAGATGCCATGACTACACTGCGAGCATAAATCAGCCTTCAGTTGTTAATAAACAATCACAAGTGTTTGTGAGATGGATCGCCCACGGCGATGGCTTGCCTACCAGTGAACTGCTAACCCAAAAAAACTCCAGTCTTACATGTATGGAATATTTCCAAAGTTCGTTTCTAATCTAATATGATTCTTAATTTATGGAAACCCTAACTTCGGTATCAAATGATGGTCGCCGTCACCGTCACCGTCGCCGTCGCCGTTGTCGTCATAATAATAATCATATGATAATCAGATTCCAATGATTGGAATAATGTTTAAGGAAGAATACATATTATAGGTGTCAAAACACAATCTTCAAGTCCATTTTCTTGATCTTAACAGCATATATGTATTCATATATATGTTTGAGCACACATAGATGAATTTGTGGGTTCGTAGAAGTCCAACTTACAGAAATTCAAAACGTTCTTTACTGTCGTAGAAATACACTTTGGTTAATAATTACAATAGGAGAATTACGTCACATACACAATTACAATCTATCAAGGCCGTTGACCACAACAAAGCGTTCACCTTCAAAACACATCAGCTTCAATTACAACTCTCGTAACGACTCATTTTACAACTACTCCTCCGCTGGCGTGTCACGATCTCTTATATACACCAACATTGATAATTCTAGACTGTTCTGAAACCAATAGGAAACCGAATGTTCTATATCAATCAAGATATCACTAGAATTTTCCATTTGTCTCACTTTATTTGATTCGGCAGGCCTTTATCTCCATATCCTCTTTAGTAAACTCTTTATCTCTGTGATATACTATCCATCCGCTATCTCTCCGCGCCGAAACTTTTGTGCACGTCACCGCGACAATATTTAGTAATAACGAAGTATCACTTTAGATGAACAACAACGTCGCCCGCGGCGACGGGCATAAAGGGTTCGGCGGAAATAGACAAAAGACAGTGTTTCAGAAAGATGGAGAACTTGAGTAAACAGCTAAACATAGCGCCGGAGATAAAAGACTTACCGACACAGATAAATGAGGTAAATGGAAATTTCTGGTGACTTCTTGACCGATAGAGGTATTTCAGTTTGCGGCAGTACTACCTATCTGCGTCACGGCTGCACGTACCTGGGTCGACGTCGGGACTCCTTCCTCGGTTTCCACGTCGTGGTCGGCTGCTTGCTTTAACCTGGGCTCTAGCGGCTTGTCCTGCATGGATTATTTTTGGGTTCTCTGTGGTTACGGTTGAGACAGCACAAACCAACGATAATCTCTGAACAGCTTTTATTTGTCCTTGGATTTGTGGAACCTGGGCACTTAACTGCACTTTCGGCGGATATTTTATAGTACATTTTATTGGACGCGGTACTTCGTCAAACACACGTGATGGATGTATACAATACTGCAATCAGCAATGAGCAACAACTGAGCAGCAACTGAGCAACAACTGAGGGCTGAATCCAACAGCCTAGAGCAGATACAGGTCGTCCGGGTTCTCCCGGGCGGAGGGTTACACTCCACGGTACATATCCGCTGTGCGGATTTACAGCTGTGGTATGATAGATATGTGTTTCTGCGCAAGCTTGCGTGTCATTTAGTAAGACGGCGTAGTTGGCCTCTACCGATGCATCTGGTACCGGGATATTCCCCCTTGGGGGGACAGTGCCCGTTCAACCTTGCTTTGTGCGGTCGCTAGCAATCCGTCAAGCTGTGGTGGAACCAGTAGCGAGATACCAGATGGAAATTAGAATGTTGAGGATTAATAAGTCCAGGTCGTGCGCGCGTCCCAGGGCACGACTGCAGGTGATAACCTGCCAGCCGCGGCAAAGGCGCCAAATGAACTGGCGTTGATTGGTAGGGGCAGGAGGAGAGGTAGACTTTACCACCCAAGGGCGTCCCTGGGTAGGCGATAGCTCCTCCGTCTCCTGGGGAGACGGTGGTCATATTGACCCAGTGTATTTACCAGCTGTTTGGGTTGGGGGTGATCTTGGCATACAACGTGCGTGTTCGTTCAAGCACGACGTCTTCGACGTATGGTATGCCAGACTGGGTGTGTAGGAAATGAGATGGGAATCTGCGGTCGGTACCGTAGATCATCCTTAAGGCTCTGTTCTGCATGGCTTGCAGTCTGCGGAGGGTGGTATGAGCCACCGAACCCCAGACATCGCATCCATACAGGATCAGAGGCGGGATGATTGCACGGTACGTCCGTAGTTTCAGGCGGATGGGTATGGTTGATCTAAAGATAGGGTAGAGTTGCCTGAGTGCAGCGTGGCTGAGGCCGGCCTTTGCATTGCCGTGCGGAGTGAAAGTGAGGCCGCGATCCAGTTGGATTCCCGGGTATTTGGCGGTTCGGTAACCGCCGTAACCGCAAGTCTCCATCTGGGCGCCAGCTACGGGTCTTAGCCAGCATAAGAGCGGAGCTCTTCTGCGAGCTAATGGCCATCCTCCAGTTCTCACTCCACCTGCTAATGGCGTGGATCTGACGCTGTAGAGGGGGGAGACAGTAGCGTACGTTCTTGTTCTGCGCCCGTATGAGGACATCGTCGGCATACTGACACAGAACATTGCGTGGTTCCGTGGGTAGGTCAGAAATGTAGGGTTTGCCACCCTCTTATATACACGCCGCACGGCGTCACTAGGAAACACTAAGGGTATATTGACCTGTATAACGGTACAGTAAAATACCTAGCATACCATTCTATTGTCAAACATTCGCTCGTTCTAGACCGTTGTCCGCGAGTGCAGTGTTTCCCACGTAGGTCTGCCCAGGTTCGTTACAATATTTCATCAAAGCCTACAATTTTGATTTCGCTTACATAACTAGCCAAAGTTCTTAAATTTATGAATAATTATTAAGCATATAAGTAAATTAATAATTTATCAAAGGACCAAAGGTTAAATTCTTCAGAATAGCTACACATTGTTATTAGCTGTGTTTATAAATGTAAATTTGGATGCTAAAAATAAAAAAGGAGCAGAGATAGAAATAGATTTTAAATGTGTTACTTGTTATGTTGAACATCCATGCAAAGCAGTATTATTCTGATATCTAGCCAAACTGGTGTGAGGAGCGTCATGTAAGTGGGCCAATAATTATATCAGATATATAAGCCAGCATTATAACAGCTCATAGAGACGTCATTAGTGGTTAAATCAGGTGACGCGATAACTTTGACGTGTTTACATCACAATAGATAATTACAGATCACGGTAAGTAAAGCTCTCGTGAATCAGCACGGAGCTGTATTGGGCTTGTTCACACGAGCTCTGAAACTAAACTGCCAAACAGGATCGCTCTGCCAAAATAAGCATGCAATGAGAAAATGTTCATAAGAAGGCTGAATTCAGGAAAATAAATTGAGAGCTAATAGATTTTGACCCTTCCGCCATTAATAAACACAGGAATCTTTGTAACATTTGGCAGTATATTTAATAATTGCTACACATTTAGATGCACATAGGTGCTCTGAAAACTTTCCGACCTACGTAGTCTCCTTGTAACTCGACACACCTCTTCCACTGATGCTCTTATCTCTGTAACCCATCGAAATAGCACTCGGCGTTTTTCTCTGCAAAACAAGTGATCACGAATATGGAAAGACAGAGTTAGACTGAAAAATTTAATGCCATTGCCGGGATTTGAACCACGGATTCTCTGGTTGCCGTCCAGCCGCAGTAACCCCTGAGCTACTATGGCCAACATGCCGACTTGACACTAAATTCTTCAACTGACTCCTGTTTTACCCGATAAAACACTTAGGCAGACGAGACAATACCTTAATGGCGACCTACAATATGTAAGTACTTTAAGGCCGGGGCTTTATATTTAACCACTATTAGGTTAATTAATGGAAATTAATTGTTCTTTCACACTAGCCGTGTGTAGGCTAAAGCATGGAAAGATGGAGTCAGAGTGAAAAATGTAATGCCATAGCCGGGATTTGAACCACGGATCCTCTGGTTGCCGTCTAGCCGTTCTAACCCTTAAGCTACTATGGCCAACATGCCTACATGGCACTGAATTCCCCAACTGACTCGTGCTTTTCCCGATAAACCACTTAGGAGTTCTTATAAACACATGAGACAACTACCATAATGGCGACTTACTATGCTGTAAGTACTTTAAAACCCGGGCTTTATAGTACGGACCACTATTAGGTCAATTAATGGAAATTAATTTTTCTTCCACACTAGCCGAGTGTAGGTTAAAGTATGTAAAGATAGTCAGACTGAAAAATTCAATGCCATAGCCAGGATTTGAACCACGGATCCTCTGGTTGCCGTCCAGCCGCTCTAACCCTTGAGCTACTATGCCCAACATGCCGACATGACACTAAATTCTCAAACTTGCTCGTATTTTTCCCGGTAAACCACTTAGGATTTCTCATAATCACACGAGACAACTACCTTAATGGTGACTTACAACGTGTAAGGACTTTAAGGCCGGTGCTTTATATTTAACCACTATTAGGTTAATTAATGGAAACTAATTTGTTCCTCTCCTCCCTCCCTCCCTCCTTCCCTCCCTCCCTCCTTCTCTTCCTCCCTTCCTTCCTCCCTTTTAATGGATGATACAAGACTGCCAGAAGTAGTTTTCCAATATAGTCCTGAAGGAAAGAGGAACGTAGGGAGGCCGAGGAAAAGATGGAAGTAGACACTGTGAAGAATGAACAGGCGAAGCCTAATCCAAGAAGAAGAAGAAGAAGAAGAAGAAGAAGAAGAAGAAGAAGAAGAAGAAGAAGAAGAAGAAGAAGAAGAAGAAGAAGAAGAAGAAGAAGAAGAAGAAGAAGAAGAAGAAGAAGAAGAAGAAGAAGAAGAAGAAGAAGAAGAAGAAGAAGAAGAAGAAGAAGAAGAAGAAGAAGAAGAAGAAGAAGAAGAAGAAGAAGAAGAAGAAGAAGAAGAAGAAGAAGAAGAAGAAGAAGAAGAAGAAGAAGAAGAAGAAGAAGAAGAAGAAGAAGAAGAAGAAGAAGAAGAAGAAGAAGAAGAAGAAGAAGAAGAAGAAGAAGAAGAAGAAGAAGAAGAAGAAGAAGAAGAATTGTTCTTTCTCACTAGCCGTATGTAAGCTAAAGTATGGAAAGATGGAGTTAGAATGAAAAATTCAATGCCATAGCCGGGATTTGAACCACGGATCATCTGGTTGCCGTCCAGCCGCTCTAACCCTTGAGCCACTATGACCAATATGCCGACATGACACTAAATTCTCCAGCTGGCTCGTATTTTTCCCGGTAAACCACTTAGGTAAACCACATATATTCCCGCGTACTAGCCTGCATAGCTACTAGGTGTGCTAGACCTCCAGGTGGCCCTACCGACGTTGTTCGGTAGCCTTCCCCTTTGGGGTTGGCGAGCCTAAGTGGCGTACCCACTTCCATTCCGTCTTGTGTTTTCGGACCAAATGGGGGGGGGGGGGGCTTTTTAGTCTCTAGGTCTTGCAGTATGGAAAGCCCCCCATGGAGGCACCAGGCGCCCTTCTGGGACAGCGGTTTTGAGAGGGAGGTTGGTCGCAACTTTTGAAGGTTATATATATATATATATATAAATATATATATATATATATAATCCCTAAATAGTACTGAGCGTAGACCTCATCCAGCTGTGGAGCCCCTCACTTCAGGCCCGTGCCCCAAGTGAGAGCAGAATTTGCCTATATTGCGCAAACATTCAAGCCTTCTATCCAGCACGGCCGTACACCATCAATTCGAAAGGTACCTGATAAGCAAGGAAATCCAAGGAGGGGGGGGATGAAGAAAAAGTGGTATCACGAGAGTACCCCTAATGAGAGGGGAAACCGCGATAATGTATACAGCGCACGATCAACGGGAGCGAACCCGCGATCTCCCGAATGAGAGTGGCACATCCTACCGTGACGCCAGCTCGCTCTCTGAAGTAGTACATAGGTTTGTTATTGATATTCGGCGAGACAATGTAGGCTGGTTAAACTCACTTCAGTTTACTTAGACGCACACAGAGCAAGGCTACACCATTATCACTGGAGAGCAACTTGAATGTGGGATATCCCAGTGGCGCGTTCGCCCGGCGCAGTGTACACAGTAAGACGTAAGATATCCTCTGAGGAATTTCCCAAGTCTTGATTTAAGTTGACAGTCTGTAACATCCCTTCTAACGTATTCTGGCAAATACTGTAACATCGCGGTGTAAACTTTAGTGGCAAATGGCTTATTAGCCATAATTGTTACACATGGAATGCAGTATCTCTGTTTTCACACGTTTATTTGGTGAAGGCATAATGACCTTTATGTTTTCTCAGAGTAGGGTAAATTTTAGTTTTAAGTAGTGTTCTAGTTTACCTTATGTAATATTTGAGCAGAGCCTTAACCTTATTTAACTTGAATTAAAGTGATTTGGCTGTTCAATAAGGAATAATCATAATTTTCTACGGTCATAATTTTTCATCCCAAGATTCAATCTTATTATGGTAGGTTTATTGTTGGTACCCCAGATTCCCGCCTGTGAGAACCAGATAAGTTCAGACATGTTCAGTATCGCCTACCGCTGCAATGGAGGTAAAACGCGAGGAACAATATGTGGCTTTGAAATTCTGCTTTCTTCTCAACAAATCTTCAGTTGAAGCCTATACAATATTACAGGAGGCCTATGCAGAGCCTGTTCTTCCCTAAAGCACAGCTCGAAGGTGGTTTAAAATGTTTAAAGAGGGGAGACAATCAATTTCAAAGGAAGGTGAGCCCAGTGCTCCAGTTACTGCTCTTGCAGAAGAAAATATCAACACTACTGCTGCCATTGTGAGAGAGGGTCGACGAATTACCTTAAGATCACTTTCTGAAATATTGGACATGCCATTGGGTGCCACCCACACGTTGGAAACGTTGCACATGAGACGTGTTTGGGCGAAATGGGTTCCAAAACTGTTGATTCCCGAACAAAAGAACATTCGCATGCAGGTATTCATGCAGTTAAATTTGATTTTAGAGGCAGATCCGCAGTTTCTTTCAAACGTAATCACTGCTGATGAAATTTGGCTACATCATGTTGATCCTGAGAGCAAACAGCAAATCTCAGTGTGGAAATCTCCTTCATCACCTACCTCCAAAAAAAGCAAAAGTGGTTGCTTCTGCTGGGAAAGTTATGGTCATCTCGTTCTATGATATTCATGGACTGGTGTATCAGCATGTTCTACCTGCGCGCGCGCACACACACACACACACACACACACACACACACACACATCAGTAACTTCAAAATACTACAGGGATGTCCTGAAAACTTTACAAGTCCATATCGGCGCAAAATCCACATTTCCGTGAAGCAGGCTAGGTGCTGCACCATGACAATGGCTGCCACATATTGCCAATGTTATCTGAAGTGCGTTCGCACCCTCCCTATAGTCCAGATTTAGCCCCATTTGACTTTTTTCTATTCGCTAAGCTGAAGAAACGGCTTCGTGGGAGGCCTTATCCATCATCAGAAGCAGTGATGAAGGCTGCGGAGGCGATTCTGAAGGATCTCTCAAAAAATGCTTTCCAGCGTGTCTTTGAAGACTCGCAGAAATGCTGGGACAGGTGCATCGCATTCAGGAGAGACTATTTTGAGACAGACCATCAAAATTATGAGGATAAGTAAAGATACGTTGTCAAAAACATTGTGATCATTCTTTATTGGACAGCCCTCTTGTACAAGTGAATAAATGAATTATTTGTTCAATTTCCAGAATTTTACAATTTACAACTTTAGCCTTGCTGTTACGTTGGGTTACATGACGCCCTGGTCTTCTGCTCTGCCAGGTAGCTCTTAACCTCCAGCCTGCTTTTTAATTAATTAATTCCTTTCTTCCCCCAACTTCCTTTCTTACATTCGTTTTATTCTTTGCCCATTTTCCGTTTACTTTCTGTAAGAAATTCCCAATACTTCTTACCTTCTTTTCCTCCTTTCCTGTTAATATTTTTATAGCTACTATATTATCTTCTACTTTCTTCTATTTTTCTTCCCAAATCTTTTGTCTCCACATTTCAATCTCCTCGCATTCTGTTACACAGTTTTCTATGCCTTCTTTTCTCCCAAAATATTCACGAATACCCTTTTCCCTACCTCTTATCCCTCTTAGAAATATTGTCCTTGTTCTCACCCAAGCTAGCACTTCCTTCTCTTGCCTATTGCAGTAATCTACGTATACTTCTCGTCCCCAGTTTCTTTTAGTTTCTTTTAAAATTGTAATGATATGAGGTAGTTGTCTCATGTGTTTATGAGAGCTCCTAAGTGGTTTACCGGGAAAAAGGTTGGATAATTTAATGTCATGTCGGTTCGTTGGCTATATATAGTACCTCAAGTGTTGTAGGGGCTGGACGGCAACCAGAAGATTTGTAGTTAAAATCCCGGCCATGGCATTGAATTTTTCAGTCTATATTTCCAACAGAAGATATCTGATAAGACTTATATAGCTATATTTTGTTACAATAGTTGGCACTATATTTAACTCCATGAACTATTAGTCTATAGGACTAAAACACGGCAACTACTTTAAATGTATCAAGCATTGAATCTAAAGTTGGTAAACTAGTTATTCTGCTATAAAGATTAATAGAAATATGTTAGCTGTTAGCTTATTAGGAATGAGATATTGGTACGTGAATGTTGAGTACATTGTAATGTATGTGGTAAACTCGGGTTTCTTTTTGTGGAGACTAAGTCTATTAGCAAACTTGTAAGAGAAACTTATCCAGTGAAATGAAGATAAGAAGATAAATAAGAATAGCACACAACTTCAAGCAACACTTTCAGTGTTAGTGCTTATGGTACTACCTATATTTTTGGGCAGAATACTCTTAATTGCACAGAAGTAAACGTTTTCATAAAGTTTCACCGAGTTTGTGGTGGAGTTCTCTGCTGAAACTGTTCAAACCCCTAAAGTTGCGTAGTTGGTACTTGAGTAAACTTTTAGCTTGGAAGGTTGATGAGCCTCTGGTTGCTGGCTTGTGTCTGTGGTGAGAGACGCTGTGGCTAAAACTGAGGCTAAAGTTAACCTGGAGTATTAACACCCAAACACAAATAACTATAGCTTCCTGTTAGATGTACAAGAACATAAGTTTGTCCCCAAATCACGACGGATTATGCTGTATTAAACTTAAGGCATTGGTTGGTGAAAAGATACAACATAACTTTCAATTCAACTGCAAAGTAACATTACTCTGAATACTGCTTTAAAGGTAACTAGCTATAGTACTGAACTACCTTTTGCAATCTTTGGGATATTTAATCAGAATCTGTTTGGCAGAGGTATTCAGCATTCATATACACAAATAGGTGAAATGTGCCTATACTTAATGGCTTTTGAAGGTTTCACAAAAGGCGTATCGGAGACGCTATTTAAAGAATCTATTTTAGGGCCAGCTTTCTTTTATACAAACCTGACTCACCCCAGCTTTTTACTCAACAATATTCGTTAGAATGAATTGTAAATAATTGCACTGACAAGGAGAAATTACTTCATAAAATGCATACATTTATACAAGAATTAAAAGTTTAGAAAAATATCAACAAAACAAACAAAAATGACAAACAAGTGAAGGAGACTCGAACTCGTATACCTTCCATTTCAACATAATAACATAATCATTACATCAGAGGGAGTTCTCCGTATTGTTTCTTCATTATCCTGTGTAGTGCACTCAAGTGCTATCGTCATTAGCAGTAACGTACTGGCACTTCAGAAAATTATAGTTGTAACTTCCACATTTTAACCAACAGACCGTAAGTCTCCCATCTCAAATTACTTGTTTTAGTAATCTCCACTTACTCTGTAATATTTCGGTGCAGTTCATTAACATTCGCTATATGTAGGGGAATATTCTTGTGGTTTTAAGGTCTGTTATTACTTTTACCTAGCCCTACACTTCAAGTGTACAAATTGATTTCCCTGTATTCCTTTTTTGCATTGAAAATAAATAGTTAAGGCGGATTATGAAGTTTTAGATAAACAATTATACTGGCACTCACTTAGTATAATATTAATCTGATTAGTTGTAATAAACACTGTTGCAAAAAAGTTGTAAATATTGCGAGTGAATTTAGATATTGTTATGGACCAGGATTGTAAGGGGGGGTGAAAGACTTACAAACCTAATCTGCAACTGGGGGTGTAGCTACTGAAAGGGTAGAGCGAAAGAAACATCTAAGTCAAACTGAACTGAATAACTATATTTCAAAGATGCCTAGTATTTCTACAGGGCACTCCCTGGATCTTGATGAGATCAGGGGTGCTTTGGTAACATTTAAATACATAATAACATAATGTAACTTTACCTTTGGCGATGTGTTGTTTGTATGGCGTGAACCTTGTGTGACTGTCAAAAGGTGTACGATCTGGTACGACCTGCTGGCGATCTACTCGTGGTAGCACTTTGAAATAAACTCTTGTTGATTCTTACAGAGACCATCAGCAAGTCCCCTCTCAAATCTCTGTGAAATCTCTCCCTCGGGGGCTAACTCGACCAAGCTTAAATAGGGGTCCTAACAAAAAGTCAACTCAGAGATTCCCACTGCACCATATTATGCAATCATTGTTTACATCAATGAGCACATGTTTAAACCATTACAGACCAACTAAGCATTATTTCCCTTGATCAGCAGGATGTGTGATTCATTGTTTAAAACATGGAGAACAAGCTGAGGCCTGTTACAGGCCACCTGTGAATTATTTCCCTAAGCTAGCAGAATGTACGATTCACCAGTCCAAAGTACATGTTTTGCCAGTCCGCAGAATTTACGCTTAATCATACAATTTTTACACACAGCTGTGCCCAGACTCACGGCATCGAAAATAAACGTTACAGAATAATGATTACAGAAATTTCCAAATCTTGCTCAGCCTATACACGCAACAATATTTATAACTTAGCAATACATTATGCCTATATATGGTGAAAGGGTATTGATTAATGCTCAAGAGGTTGAAAGCAGTGGTAGAGAAGCGCTTAAAATTTATAGGGTAAAGAGTACACAGCGGAAGGAAATAGATTTCGCTTTCTCCTTTCGAGTGGAGGAAAAATGTATTTACGCACGAATCCTGGAGTTGGACTGGGGTTCCTCTGACGGACTCAAACCGTCGGCCTTACCCACGTAAAAAACTCCACCATTGAGTATTCATTGCCACAACCTGGCACCAAAGCCTTCGGTACAAACTCAGGGAGGCTTACATACCTCCTCCTTATCTCCCTGTGATTAGCAGTTTCCTCAGAGACAGCACGTTCAGGGTGACATTGGAAAAACGGCTGTCATCTATCAGACCCATAGCCGCAGGAGTCCCGGAAGGCAGTGTTCTGTCTCCGTTACTCTTTGCGGAAAACATGTCTGATTTCCTCCTGGAACCACAGACTGTTACGTGCCAATATGCCGACGACGTCCTCATAATGGTACGCAACAAGAACCTAAAGTATTGTCATCCTCCGCTGCAGCGCCAGCTCCGAGACATCGGCCGTTGGAGTGAGAGGTGGCGCATGGCCATTAGCCCAGGAAAGAGCTCCGCCCTTCTCCTGGCTAAGGTCCGAGCTGGGCGTCCGGATTGGTCGCTGAGGTTGAGGCAGAGGCAAATTCCCTGGGTTTCCTATGCCAAATACCTTGGCGTCCTCCTCGATCACGGCCTCACCTACGCCCCTCCTGTACGGGTCAAAGCCGGAAAAGCGCATGCAGCACTCAGGCAATTGTATTCTGTCTTAAAATCCACTCGAGGGGGCAGTGTGTTCCCGATACCCGTGGGAATCGGGTACGTCTTCGGACGGGGTTGAGGGAAGCCATTAATTCTCCCGGGTACTAGCCTGCAAAGCTAGTAGAAGGTGTGCTAGATCACCAGGCGGCCCCACCAAGGTTTTTCGGTAGTCTTCACCTTTGGTGTTGACGCGTGTAAGTGGCGTATCCACTTCCATCCCGTCTTGAGTCCATAGGACCAGTTGGGGGGGGGGCTTGTTAGTCTCTAGGTCTTGCCCTATGGAAAGCCCCACGGAGGACGCCGAGCGCCCTTTGGGACAGCTCGGATAACTCCCTGGTTGAAGGAGGCCCGGGTCCAGTTCCTACGGGTACAGGACTAATGGGAGTAGAACCTCTGGGCTACACTGTCTTAAAATCCACTATGCCAACGCACCTCAAACGAGGCCTGTATAGGGCGATTATATCGCCCCTGATTCTATACGGCTGCGAAATGTGGGGATCATCGGCTCCGACAACTATTCGCAGACTCCAGCGCTTCCAGAACAGGGCACTGCGAATTATCTACGATACTGGACGTAGATTCCCGTCTCATATCCTTAATACCTACTCCGGAGTCCCATACCTTGTGGACGTGCTGCGGGAGAGATCCCGTACAATCTACAGTAAACTAGACTCCCATTTCAATAATCTGGTGAACACCCTTGGCCGTTACGGCCATAGGGCTCCTCGCAACCGACCGAGTTACCGGTTGCCCAAAGATGCTTTGGGTAACCTGAACTAAATAGGGCCTGACTCTATACCCCCAAGCCCAGAAATGGGCTTGGTAAGTCCCATACCTATGCATTAGTTCCTTTCCCTCTAGGCTGTCAAGCGGACTGTGCTCAGATGCCTCCCCGGCAGGCGGAAGAGCGCAGCCAGCACGGAGGGCACAGCCCCCACGGGGCACTAGTATCCATTTAAGACTAGATATAGCACTGCCTAAGACAACCACCTGCGACACAATATATTTCATTTATACTACCCAGATAAAGTCGCACTAAGCTGCTAGGTGCTGGGCAGCAAACTCTCCGCCCAGGTAAACCTGGGCGACTCGCATCTTCTGCTGGTCTGCTGGGCCAGGTTAGAGTGAGGCGCCAGGACACAAACATGACCGAGGTTCTACTTGCGCCCTTAGATAATCAGGTATGGGATATGGTTAGGAATTTATTGTTATTTCTCCGGATGGAGGCTGTTTCTAAACTTTCGTGAGTCCCAGAACATAAGGTTGGTGTCATTAGTCATTTCTTATTACGGTTGCTTAGATATCAGGCCAGGTGTGGCTTTGAGTCGATTTGTTACTAATTTACTGCAATAAGTGTGAGTGCTAAGGATTGTATGCAATCCCTGAGAGTTTTTAGTGATTCTTTAGGATTTCTTAGTGCACCAATTCGCATTGTCCAGTACATTTTATATAGAAGCTTAGGTTATTTTAGTTCTGCACACCATAGCCAACTCGTTCCCATTGAAGATGCCTTCTCTGTATCTACTAAACCAAGAATGTTTAGACTGTGTGATATAAAAAGCAAAAGGTGAGCACAATCCCATTAGCTAGCTCAGAAACTATATTATGTACGTTCGGGAGACTGAGGTTTCTCATATAGCATCCCTTTTCTCTGCCATGCTGTGACCAAAACAGTTACCGACGCAGTTCAACTCTAAAAGAGCTAAGCGCATGAAGTGAACTGAAAATTGAGGTGAAATGAAGTGAGTGGGAATTCGGGGGATGAAATGAGCCTTCCAAGGGAAAACTTCTTGAATGGAACCACACCTCCAGAACGCGACAAACTTTCAATTAAGTCATACAGGTCGGTTATGGCATACAAACTTCCGGTGACTTCCAGCATCCTGATCTGCGCATAAAATCAGGTTACTTAGATACCTAAATACACATTATTTTGACAGCGTACCTTTACTCATCCTCATAATTTTGATGATCCTTCTCAAAATAGTCTCCCCTGAATGCGATGCACTTGTTTCAGCGTTTCTGCCAGTCTTCAAACCCATGCTAGAAACCATTTTTGAGAGATCCTTCAAAATTGCTTACGCAGCCTGCACCGATGCTTCTGGTGATGGATAATGCCTCCCTCGAAGGTGCTTCTTCAAGTTAGGGAACATAAAAGAGTCACATGGGGCTAAATCAGGATTATAGGAAGGGTTAGGAATGCCCTTCACGTTGACTTTTGCAAGATATTCAGCAACAACATTGGCAATATGCGGCCGTGTACTATCGTGGTGCAGCATCCAGCCTGCTACAAGGAAATGTAGTCTTTTGCGCCTGATATGTTCATGGCATCCCTGTAGTATTGTCCAGTTACTGATGTGTGTGCAGTTACAAATGCTGATAAACCATTCCATGAATAACAAAGAATGAGATGACCATAACTTTCCCAGCAGAAGCAACCACTTTTGTTTATTGAGGGGGTTGGCGATGAAGGAGATTGCCACACTCAGCTTTGCTGTTTGCTCTCACGATCAAAATGATTTAGCCCAGTTTCATCAGCAGTGATTACGTTTAAAAGAAACTCCGGATCTTTCTCTAACATCAACTTTAACTGCATGTTACTTCCATTGCAGTGGTAGGCGATGCTGAACATGTCTGACCTTGCCCGGTTCTCACAGGCGGGAGCCAGGAGTACCAACAATGAAACTACTACAGCGTGTTTGTTTCACATTAAGCTGATAGAATATAGTAATATTTAATTTCAGTGCGAAAAATTATGATCATTCTTTATTGAACAGTCCTTGTATTTCTGTGTGATGAAAACGCTATGCTTTTTATAAATTAAACAAGCAATTCGGTGTTACTTATCGGATTGAACTGTTGCAATTATGCCGATCCCACATGGTAAAATATAACACTATCAAACTTCCAGAAGCAATTTAGCTTGAAGCTAGAGGAGAGTGATGACGTTTGTGATTTGGTTAGTCTCTTAGTTGCAAACAGTTCAAACATGGCCTCATAATCTACTGGTATTGTGGACATTCCACCGAATAACAAGAATTAAATGAGTTAATGCTGGTAAAACCAATACGTGTTTCCAAAATTAGTGGTGCTAAATAATCTAATTGATTGGTTACTGCTATTGCAACGTAAATGAGTTCTCATGAATTCTACTGAGACATAATTTCATATTCGAATAGGTATTTCTAAACATGGAATGGTTCTAGAAAATAAAATATTGTGATGCATAAGTTAGGCAGAAAGAAAATTAAGATGTCAATACGATTTTTGAACTCTCAAAGAATGCTTTAACAGTAAAAACTGAAATCAGAACTTCACTTGAAGCATTTGTATTTTATCTAGAGCTATCTTGTAGAAATTCAAAGTACAGATGGGTAACATTTAGAAACAACGTTTACAGAAGGGTATTAAAATTTATATTATCATAAATAGGTGCAGCTTTACAAATACCAATCAAAGGTTTGGATATTTTAGAGTATTATGTTTTAATTCATAATTTTTTAAACTTTTGCTGATCGTACTTATATTAAGTAACCAAGTGGCCATTATACCTGATCCATGGAATTTTCTGGGGTTTTCCCGAGTCCCTAGCCGAATTCTGGGTAGGTTAATTACATCCCCTGCATTTCCTGTCCCTCCACTTCATCTTCATTATCATTTCAAATCATCTCTCTTCTGATGGTCTCCTTCAGGGTAGAAGTGTCGGTGGGAGTGTCGGCGGTGCATGGCAGGATGACATTGTCGTAACTATTTTACTTGGCGTTAATTATAGACTGGGGAGAACGTAACTAGATGGTGTTAAATATTCAATTCGAATGGCATGAGAGGCTTCGGTACACCAAAGATTCGTCTATATCAGGTGGCATCTAAATTACAGGTTTATAACATAAACGAAAGTTACTTTGGTTTAACACATTTAGTAAGCTTTTATATTCAATTACAATAAATAAGAAAACATTTACATTTCAGTTGGGTCTAGAAAGATGTGGTTTCACCTTATCCTCCTATACTATTGTACACCTTTACGACTACATAATAAAATACGTCTGTTCTTTATGAATGTTCACAAAGAAGAGAAAGAGCGTCACGCTACGTTAACCTCGTAGACAAAGCGTGAACCTATGCTTACTAGAAAAGAGAACATAGCTAGTATCGCTTCACCACAATATGCTCTGCAAGAACCAATTCATCCTCCGGTTGCTGGTGTTTGCACCGGCTGCTGAAACCGCTTCCGAAACACTAGAGGGGGAAATGTCCGTTTTCCTAGCCTAACGGAGGAGATCTTCATATATAATCTGTTCGCTGTAAGAATTAAGTAAATGTCAAAGAAGCACATGCCGAAAATTAACCACATTCACTGCTGGGTTTTAACTCTCCCACATTATTCCCCAATATAGTTACACGGTTTATTAAGCTTCCTGATGTACGTGTTTTCAATTAAAAGTTGAAATTGTTTTTATAATATAGACTTAACATTAAGTGATTACAATAAGAACAATGACTCAAAATTTCAAAAATGCACTGGTTGTTGAAACAACAAAAATGGCAGTTAAACTCCTGTGACGGCATTATTGCTTACAATTAGATTACAATAAGAACAATGACTCTGAAAAGTTCAAAAATGCACTGGTTGTTGTTATAATAAAGATGGCAGTTAAACTCCGGTGACGGCGTTGTTGTTTACAATTGGATTACGATAAGAACAATGACTCAAAAGTTCATTCTTTTTTTTTTTTTTTGAGTTCACGTCCTCCAACGTTAGGTCATATCGGACGATGAATGGAATGGATGAAATGATGCTCAAAGAGTCTGGGGTCCACAGAGCTTAGAGTTACCCGACATTCGTCTTTCAGGATAAGGGATAAACCCGGTAAATCCTTATCCAGGCTACTCATCCTGACCGAGATTCGATCTCGGGACCTCTTGAACGTGAGGCAGACTTGCTACCACCACGCTACCAAGGCGGGCTCAAAAGTTCAAAAATGCACTGTTTGTTGTAATTATAAGGTGGCAGTTTAACTCCGGTGACTAACTTGCTGATTATAGGGCACGAGAAGATGTTATCCAATGGCGTGCTAAGAGGTGGAGCCCATTGCGGAATGCGGAGCAATACTTTATTCTTACAGCGAACATATAAGTAAATGCTCGGCACTGCCGTGGTCCCTTGGGTCGGTCGCCTTGTTTCCTCTAACCTCATCCTTCCTCCCCGGGATTCCCCACTTGGCGCATGGGTACAATAGATCAAGACTTGTCACAGTGCCGAATCCCCTCTGTACTTATCCTAGTCCTATATTAAGTAGAGGTATCAACGAACTTCATTCCAAAATCCGCTTTCAAGTTATCACCAGAAATTCATGTTCTACCACCATAATCCAAAAGAAACATTTCAAGGAAAACAAAAAGATGCGTGCGCGTGTCCAAAGAGCATAGCTCTAATAAAAACTGAACTATGTCTGACACTTTATATTAAACTCAGGAACCTGGAAGGATTCAACACGAACTGTATTAAGAAAATTCTCTTCGTCAAATTACCTTTCTGATGTAAAGTGCTTTTGTTTACATTTTGGAAGATAACTGCGACAATTTGGATTAAGTAATGTTCAGACAGATAGAATATATATTGTGACTTTGTGGGTTCGTGAAATTAAAAGTCCAGTTGCACAAACTCAAAATATTCTTTATTTCCATTGAGTTACAGTTGGAACACTTGCCGATTACATAGAATTACGTAGCGCACACAATTACAATCCACCAGTTCGTCTGTCACAGGTCCACTCCACACTCACTATTACGTAACACTCACAGTTACGTACCACTCTCTCTAGGGCTGACTAAAAACTCCTCTGATACACGGACGGAATCTTACAGTCCGTTCACTAGCACTGAGCTCTTCACGGCTGCTCGCCAAGAACCGAGAACTGAGAACTGACTCTTGCTCGCTCGCTGGTACTGGTAGGCTTGTGTTAGCCTGAAGATTGTTGCTGTGTGCCCACCCAGGATAGGCTTTAACCACAGATAGGATTTTCTTTTCGGGATGGGTTAGGATGGCTGTTTTTGTTTGAGGATGGTGGATTGATTATGAGGTAGTTTATTGACTTCTCTAGAAGGATAGAATGCTTTCTTTAGCGCCCTGGCGTTGAAAGATTTATTTTGATTTGAACTTAATTTTGTTTAATTTTGAGACCAACAACTCTTGGTAGATTATGGGAGCTCAGCTTTTGCTGCTGCTGGAAATGCTCCGTGGTTACCTCGGATGCCCGCAAGCCATGCGGGGGACCCGGAATAGTCGGCGACGACGTCTGGTGGGATCATAATCACCAAGAGACCGAACCAGGGCACTTCTGTGCAAAGGTAACTGTGCGTATATTTTGTAGCCGCCGTCAAATTTCATCTTCCACGTATGGAAGACACTGGCTCTTGGTCGCATCGTGCTTCTATTTATAGGTGGCTAAATGTTTCTAGAGAATTTTTTTACCATGGAGAGGAAAGATATTCCGGAGACTTCGCGTTCTTTTGGATGGCAGGAGGAGGGGGAAACGAAGTTTCAGCCAGCCCCGTGGCGTCCTCTCTTTCCACCCTGTCACGCCTCCGCAGGCGCCAGCTGACCGGCGAGGGTGCGGCCCCGATGCCACACGCTATCCCCTCCCGCAGCAGAGCGCAAGTTCGCCGATTGGGTAACAATATGTTCAACTTTATTTGCACAGCCTGTGTAGGCCCTATTCCGAATGGGATTTGTGAAACCGGTGAATCAGACAGAAAAACTTTCTACATAAAAGATGAAGGAATGTGAAGTGTTTAACGCTGCTTTTACTGCTTGCGACACCGCAGTTGATGGCATTGATGATACATTATATGACAATGAGTTGGCTTGGAAAACCGGAGATTCCGGAGAAAAGCAGTCCCAGCGCCGTTTTGTCCAATACAAATCTCACTTTGCGGTCGCTTGGAATCCAACCAGGGCCCCCTTGGTTTTGCAACGATATGTATGAAATATTATTTGTAAACAGCTTGAATTCTTGAATATATTATACTTTTCAGCTACAGATTGCACCTGATCATTTCTAAAGACTCATCTACTTCGTGTTAACTGCAACTCCCCCCAGCTCCTGAGCTATATTGCTGAACTCCAGCTCGTTAAACTACCAGCCATGCTGCCTTGTTACATCTAGTCTCTTAGAGTTCCGTTGCTGAGCGCTAGGAAGCGCTACTTTCGCCTGTAGAGGGAGCCAAAAGCTTGAACAATTGCTTGATGCCGCACCGGAGGGATCGGCCTGGACTTTTCGTCTGGGAGGCTCCGGTACAAGAAAGGGGACTTCTGACATGGAACTCGGACACTGAACATCGCATCTGCACTTCGTCGCTCCGTTCGTAGGAACATTGGAGACAGTTTGGCGTCGCTTCATTATGTAAGTTCTGCATAAACCTTCTAAATTTCTATTCCAAATTATTACCTGTGTTTCTCGCGTCAATTAAGACAGTGCAGTTAGTGCACCTTAAATAACAAAAGAAACCCTAAAGACTTTCAATGCAGTTAAAGAAAAAATATATAAACTGTGGCAAGGATAATTAATTGACATTTTGTTAAAGATTTGAAGATAAGAGATTTCTTTTTTCTTTTGCTTGTTCCATGTATACCCCGCCTTTAACTGCTATGGTCATATCGGCGGCCGTTCTCCTTTGGAACATACTGAAGTTGCTAACTCGTATCTTTGGGTTTTTTATCATTACATCACGCACTCATTCATACTTCCATACTCTGGGGAAGATGGGGAAGTATCTTGGTCGGAGAAAAATCCCCAACCCCATCGCCGGGAATCGAACCCGGGACCCCTAGAACGGTAGGCAGGTGCTCTACCGACTGAGCTACGGGGCTAGCCATAAGAGAAATTGTATATTGTTATATTTGGAATTTTAAGAGTATAAATATATCCTTAAAACATCTAATTTTTAAGTATTTTGTGCCTTTCCTTAACCAACCTATACGGACTTCTGGTAATTTGAAGCTTTCACGTTTTAAGTCATCCCAGGAAATGGTACAAGATTTCAATAACTTTTTTTATATTTTAGTTTCCTTATTTGTGTATTTTAATCTTCAAGAACCAATCATATTTGCATTAAGTTTACACACACGTAAAGACAAACCACAAATACTCTTACCAAGACCTACAGACTTTATGAAGGATGGTGTAAATAAAAAAAAAAATACCACCCTTCAGCTAGAAACCAATGGGGCCTGATTTAGGAACCTTGCAGAGTATAGTTTGAAAGGCATTATTTAACAATCAGCTTGAGAGAGACTTACTACGTTCTTCTTGTCCTACAAAGACATTTAGAAATGAGCAGTATTATTATTTGAATTAAGGAAAAAAAATGGCAGAAAATAAGGTTCTGTAACAATAATTTGTAAAAAAATTTGGATATAGGATATTGTGACTTTGTGGGTTTATGAAATTAAATGTCCGATTGCAACACTCAAAAATGTTCATTATTTCCACCGATCTACAGTTGAACACTTGCCAATTACACAGAATTACGTAATGCACACAATTACGTTTCACCAGTTCGTCTGTTACAGTTCCACTGCCGCTCACAGCTACGCACACTCTTCCGATGCACGTACACAGTCTTCTCGTCCGTACACTAGCACGGCGCTGCTTCGTTGCTCGCCAAGAACTGACTCAATTCACTCACTGCAGCCCTTTTTGTAGGAATATCGCCGTTTTCTCGAAGCCACTAGTTTCAGTGAATCACCGCGACGGTTCCAGACGGCAGGGAAGGGGGGAAGAGGCGGCCAGCGACAAGTGACACTTCCCTAATCATCCCCTCAGTTAGTGACTGAGATTAATTGGTGGGTGTGGCTCGGATACTTCTGGTCCCTTCTCAGCTGTCGTTGGTCGGGCTTTCCGATAGTTGGGTGACAATATCATATGCATGTAACACATTGTTTTTACTGGTGATTTATGGTTGCCTTTATTTGTTTTATTTTTTGTAATTTAGATCCTCCAACGTTAAGTCATATCGAACGGTGAATGAATTGAGTGAAACGATGCTCAAATGAATCCAGGGTCCATAAAGCTTAGAGCTACACGACATTCATCCTGAAGGATAAGGGAAAACCCCGGAAAAACCTTATCCAGGTAACTCACCCTGACCGAGATTTGAACTCGGGACCTCTTGAACGTGAGGCAGACACGCTACCACCACGCTACCGAGGCGGGCGATAGCTCTTATTACATAGGACTGCACAGGTAGTGAACATTGATGATCCGTGCTACAATATATTTCAGAGAGGAAGTTTTGGAAGGAAATCTCTAACCTGTTATTTTAAGTTTTTTCTCTACAGTTAGCAATTATGAGGACTATGGCAAAAGTTTCAGCTTGATTCATTAATGATGATAGTTTCTCGGGCTAACAGCCAGTTCAGATTAGGGTAACTACCCAAGCTTTCAGCAACTAACTCTGCCACCATCCTCAGGGGAACTGAATCTAGTTTATTTTTAAAATTTAAATTAAAAGAGCTGGCCCCTCCTCCGCCAGTCCCGGTGACGATCATCCGAAAGGGATCTACATCGCCTCCCCTACCATGCACTAACTACACTAGCTAATGGATGGAAGGAAGCTCGTGGTATGGTGCCAGGTACCGCATTACGCAACCTGGGGTTAGTGGGTAACTCTACGAAAGACGCCCCGGTACCAGAGGGTAGCGGGACAGAAGTGGAGCCAGGGCCCGCTCTTGGCCCATGGGCCCAGGGCGGGTGCCTGGAGTATGTTAGTGAGGTTTGGCATGCTGATGCAGATGGAAGATTTGGTGGGTATCATGCTAGTACACTTACCTTGGGGTGGCCCTACCTTGGGAGCCAGTTGGTGGAGTCGTGGAAGTCCGGTGCGCGGGTTATCCCAACTGTCAGGTCAGCTATGGGGTTCCCATGGCTGGCCTTCGTCATCTAGATGAGTCCTTGGTGGGCAGTAATGATTGTCATCAATGTCAGCTATGTCAACTTTGTTGGCATCAGCTGGTGGCGCCACTTGGTTGGCGGGCCTTGTCCGTGTTGCAGGCGGTGGTCGTCATATGGGGTGGCATTTCGGCCATGAAGGGAACATGGCAATCTCCGGTGGTGGTAGATGTTGAATAATGGTAGTTCGTGGGCATGCAGCGGTCGTCATAATGGTTGTCGTCCTTTCCTTTCATTGTTGCGATATTTATACCTAGCGCGCGGCCGATAAGAAGTGCCTACTTTCTTCCCATTGGCCGAGCTCCGGCCGATGGAGAAACGTGCGGAACCAATCAGGTGATTGCCGATGCTTTTTTGCACTGTGGAGGAGAGATATGCTGAATGACTGGTGTCCATGCTTTGCTGATATGAAGGCCTTCATATCAGCAAAGCATGGACACCAGAAAGTAGGTGGTTCTTATCAGCCGCGCGCTAGGTATAAATATCGCAACAACAGTAGCCTAGATTCAGTTTACCTGAGGATGGCGGAAGAGTTAGTCGCTGAAAGCTTGGGTAGTTACCCTAATCTGACCTGGCTGTTAGCCCGAGAAACTATCATCAATAATCAACCCCGGGAAAGCTTCAAGTCATTAATTGATTCATTAAGTTCTATATTGGAGATAAGTCTGCCTAACTGTCCGTCTAAGAAATGAGCTTCTATCATCACTGTACATGCTTACCTTGCAACAAATACTAAGTAACGAACATAAAAATGAGCAATATTACTGAGTGAGTAGGGGAGCTGTTAATGAAATCTACCCTGATTGGTGTAAATGGACTAGCCCGATGTAATATGATTAGTGACCCGAGCATGCAGGTACTGGGGTAAATGAGAATTGAGTTACCTCTGGCGTTAAAATACACAACAGTCGGAAATGAAGTTTAAAATTTATGGCTGGTATTAAAGCTGAAGGTAACGTTGCAAGGTGAGACGTACTTACGTGCAGAATATAATTCTTATGAGATATAATAAATAAATTGTGCAAGTGTCGATTTAATGTAAGTGTAAATATTTTAGGACAGATGAAAGCATGTGATCCCCTAAATGCACGATAGAAGCAAGTCACTGGTCTGCTACACGTATTCATTCAAATAGAACTCCAGATTATAAGCAAAAATTGAGGGTTTGCTGCTACTGATGATTATTCGTATACAAGGGCGCTCAACTGCTTGGTTATCAGTGCCCTTACAAAATCTAAATCATGGCAATAGCCAGGGATACATACTCAAAAAAGAAAGAAAGAAAAAAAAACAAGACAAATAAATACGTTCAAATGAATTTTTTTTTTCGAGTGGAGGAAAAGTCCATTTATGGATTACCACTGTGTTGGGGGACACAGTGGGTTATGTGGGCTTCACCTCAAGAGTACTACTCCACTAAAAAGCCTGCACCGGATTTGGAAGTAGAAATGTGCTGCGGTACCACCTTAAGCAACCACGCATTCCATGAGATGATCTTAGCTGTCTCGCAGTGCGATTCAGCAGAGGGTGGTTTCTGATGCAGGGATACAGGCTTGACATGAAGCCCAGCCTGATCCACTGCCTATTGTGGGTGGTATTTTGTAGGATTCCTTGTGTTATTTGTTGAGAAGTTTAGGGTAATTTATCACGCCGTAGCGCTATGTCTTAAGTTTAGGCGTTTCATTGTCGCTGTTAGTAATACTTGCAGGCAGCAGCAGCAGCACAAATCTGGCAGGCTGTTTGGAACAGCCCGAAGGGTGGTCAAATCGTGTACCTACTCTGGGAAGAGCTTAACCACGTAGTGGCGGGATATGGATGTTGCAGAATGACGGGTGTAATTTAAGTGGGGTTAGTGTAGGGAGGTAGCTTTTTGCTCCTCAGGGAATGATGAACCGGGTGCTACGGACAGCGAGCACCGCTGGTGGGTTAGTTAATAAACTAGGAAGAAGGTATGTATAATTTTGAATATTCCATAATAACAATTTTGGAGTAGCTGAAATTTAATTTAGGCTGGAATGGAGATCATGTGGTTACCGGTAGTGACCGCAAGACATGCGGGGTAACCGGTATCGCTTATAGCGACGCTCACGAGGAACATAATCCCCAAGGGATCTGACTAGGGCGCTCTGATGTTGGGGCAAACCCTCGAAGAATTTTGTCGCCCGGCGTCTAATTTCATCCTCCACGTATCGGAGGGATGAAGCCTCATGAAGTAATCTCACGGGGAACCTTGTACAAACAGAATAAATAATCCGAAGACATTTATTCTGTGCACGTTGGAGCAGAACTAGATGTGAGCCTGCGGCCATACCCCAGACTTCGCACGCATAGAGCATGATAGGGAGGACCAGAGCCATAAAGAGGCGCAACTTTAGGGGAACAGACATCGCAGACCGAAGCACAGGGTATAGTG
>CM060952.1:193439710-193449710 GCA_030765055.1 Mantis religiosa | reverse complement strand
GCTGTACTCTCCTTAGACCTGGCGAATCTATCGATAACTTTTGCGTTGAAGTCGCTGATCTTCATAACAAAATCTCTCTCAATTGAAAGCATTGCTAATGCTGTCAATCGGTCTTGTGACACTGTGTTCCTAAGGAAAGTTTTTATTCTTTTTAAAGTTGAGAAACAGCATTCTGCTTCAACGATAGACATTGACATAGTTAACAGTACTCGGAGGAGTTTGACATATTCGCTGAATGTAGTACATAAATTCTTTTCCTTATTGAAGTCCATCAAGCACAAAGCGCCGGACATTCCACAAAATTCATCTCGAGTGTAAATTACAGTCAGTTCTCTACGAATTATTGTTCCAATGATAAAAGGATAGAACCTTATTGTTTCTCTAAGGGAATTATCTGGAAATGTCTTAGAAATCTTCTTGATGAAACAAAGTTGAGGCTACCAGATGCCCCGTTAAACTAAATCTGTCCTTTGCTTCTCTAACAGTGCCACATACTTCAACAGCTTCTCTTCTTTTCACATCATTACCTTTTATTCTTCTCCTCTTAATTGCAGTTTCTTCGTGTTCCTCGATATCCACGCTATTTCTTACCTTTTGCACTTCCCCTTTAAATGCGTTTAGCTGGGTGATGGCAAGTGTTGCATTGCAGTCTCGTTTCTGCAGCTGATTGTACAAAATGTCCACCTGTGGCATGATCTTGTAGAAGAAAGACAGCCAGAATACAAAATTATAATCTTTCAAAGTGGCCATAAACCCAGAAGCCTGAACAAGTGTGGCGCTGTTGTTTAACAGAGCTCTCTTCTGAATAACCTCCATGAATTTAATTAAATTCTCCCTGTGTTTGAAAAGCAGAGCACACAGAAGCTAAGCCTGAAGGTCACGCTATAGCCGTTGCTACGAGTAGGAGGAGCTAGGTTTATAAACCACCATTTAAGTAATGTATAAGAAGCCCCTCCCATCTCTTCACCTTCCCGCGACCCCCTCAGAGAGCATACATTTAGGCGAAATCTTAGGTTAACTCTTCACTGCAAACCTGCAGCTCCTACAGCTAATCACTGTTTATTTTGACTTCTGCGGTCATGGGCAGCTACAGACGATAAGCGTAATTGAAACATGTTTGTATATAAAACAATGCAAACAAGTATAGCTTTAATGTGCAAAATGCAGCTGTTGTATATTCAGAATCAGTGGGTGTAGCGCAAACCTGCAATCCTATGGAGGAACCGCCCCTGGTGAATCCTGGTTAGGCTAACTACATCCCCCGAATTTCCTGTGGCGACAAAAGCAAAAAAATAATTAATAAATAAATAAATAAATAAATAAATAAATAAATAAATAAATAAATAAATAAATAAATAAATAAATAAATAAATAAATAAATAAATAAATAAATAAATAAATAAATAAATAAATAAATAAATAAATAAATAAATAAATAAATAAATAAATAAATAAATAAATAAATAAATAAATAAATAAATAAATAAATAAATAAATAAATAAATAAATAAATAAATAAATAAATAAATAAATAAATAAATAAATAAATAAATAAATAAATAAATAAATAAATAAATAAATAAATAAATAAATAAATAAATAAATAAATAAATAAATAAATAAATAAATAAATAAATAAATAAATAAATAAATAAATAAATAAATAAATAAATAAATAAATAAATAAATAAATAAATAAATAAATAAATAAATAAATAAATAAATAAATAAATAAATAAATAAATAAATAAATAAATAAATAAATAAATAAATAAATAAATAAATAAATAAATAAATAAATAAATAAATAAATAAATAAATAAATAAATAAATAAATAAATAAATAAATAAATAAATAAATAAATAAATAAATAAATAAATAAATAAATAAATAAATAAATAAATAAATAAATAAATAAATAAATAAATAAATAAATAAATAAATAAATAAATAAATAAATAAATAAATAAATAAATAAATAAATAAATAAATAAATAAATAAATAAATAAATAAATAAATAAATAAATAAATAAATAAATAAATATATATATATAAACAAAAAGTAAACAAATAAACAAAAGAAATGTATTTACAGCCATAGATATATATTATTTTTATTGTGTTAATTTCATTCTCGTTCATGTTATATGTGGGTTCTACACCAGCTGACAGGAAAAAAATATTTTAAAATCTCTAAGCTCTTTGGAAATACTGTCAAACAATGCCCTGCACCGAAGATTATGGTTATGAAAGACCTAAGCCATGGAATTCGTCTTGGTTAGAGCTGGTCATGGAAATTTAACTTTTCGGCTCATGTATATTTTCTTTTAGATTAATAATTGTGAGCATTTGAACAACAACCACAGAAGCAGTCTTTATGTTACAGAAGACGTATTTGTTGGAGAAATGGTGCTGACCGCAACATTCCCTCGTGTCGGCTGGATGATGTATAGCTCTCACTGCCTAACGTATATGAACATGTCTGTTGCTTATTCTCTCAAGGGCTACACGTGCCTTTTATATACAGTGGCTCCTTTCTGAGCGTTAACAGTGTTTCAAAATATTTCTGTTTCTATTTTTGTACCTTCCAAAGTCGAGGGGCGAAATCTGGTGGACACTAACATTTTCACCTTTGTAACAGGAATTTGCATCAGGTAATGTTAATTCAGATTTCTTTCTTTGATCCTCTTGTACAAGGCATCCACGCCAACATTGGCTCCAAAATTATGTTCATATGTTCACTTTCATGATTATTTTGAAGTATCAATCGAGTTCCACAAGAAAATGTGTGTGATAAATGCCTTCATTAGTTTGTTGTATTTAAACGTATTCAAAATAGTAACTTAAAACGTTATTATTCTTGCAGCAGTATCCATCACACTCCACCAATACAACAAAAATCTCTTTCTCTTTAAAACAAGATTATTGATTTAGCGTCACTATTCAAGTCTGAAGAACATGTCTTCCTCCTAAAGATTATTGATTTATCGTAACTTAACACTGAAGAACATATCTTCCTCCTAAAGATTATTGATTCTTCTTTTACTATTCAAAACTTTTATCTTCTCCGCGTCATTTTTCCACCATGAAGCTAGATTATTGATTTATCGTAACTTAACAAGACCGAAGAACATATCTCCCTCCTTAAGATTATTGATTTCTCTTTTACTATTCAAAACTTTTATCTTCTCCGCGTAATTTTTCCACCATGAAGCTAGATTATTGATTTATCGTAACTTAACAAGACCGAAAAACATATCTTCCTCCTTAAGATTATTGATTTCTCTTTTACTATTCAAAACTTTTATCTTCTCCGCGTCAGTTTTCCACCATTAAGCTAGATTATTGATTTATCGTAACTTAACAAGACCGAAGAACATATCTTCCTCCTTAAGATTATTGATTTCTCTTTTACTATTCAAAACTTTTATCTTCTCCGCGTAATTTTTCCACCATGAAGCTAGATTATTGATTTATCGTAACTTAACAAGACCGAAGAACATATCTTCCTCCTTAAGATTATTGATTTCTCTTTTACTATTCAAAACTTTTATCTTCTCCGCGTAATTTTTCCACCATGAAGCTAGATTATTGATTTATCGTAACTTAACAAGACCGAAGAACATATCTTCCTCCTTAATATTATTGATTTGTCTTTTACTATTCAAAACTTTTATCTTCTCCGCGTCATTTTTCCACCATGAAGCTAGATTATTGATTTATCGTAACTTAACAAGACTGAAGAACATATCTTCCTCTTTAAGATTATTGATTTCTCTTTTACTATTCAAAACTTTTATCTTCTCCGCCTCATTTTTCCACCATGAAGCTAGATTATTGATTTATCGTAACTTAACAAGACCGAAGAACATATCTTCCTCCTTAATATTATTGATTTCTCTTTTACTATTCAAAACTTTTATCTTCTCCGCGTCATTTTTCCACCATGAAGCTAGATTATTGATTTATCGTAACTTAACAAGACTGAAGAACATATCTTCCTCATAAAGATTATTGACTTATCGTCACTATCGTTACTTCTCTTAATTTTGTGATTGGCCGGTCCAATGCACGTCACCACATTACGTCATATTACGTCATACCATTACTACTTCGGCCAATCACACAACTACATATATTTTATAAATTCATAATTCCTCCGAACATTACCCCAAAATACTGTTACACCTTTTCCTTACATATAACTCTTTGCTATAATTTTATGTTACCTAGTTACAAGGTGTAACACTTAAAACAAAGAGTCTATTGTGTACAGAAATACCTGCTTTTACCATCTCTGTAAGGGAAGCTATGTATATACTACATATGATACAGAAATTAAAGGATTGAAGTAAGTAAAGAATCATGATGGATGTCAAAGGAATGTTGGTTCTTTGTTACAACACGAGCAAGGGCAGTTGAGTCGAATAGCAGTTTGGGGAGAATAGTTGTTATAACAAAAGAAATGTAAGAAACGGTTGTACTTAGTAGATTTCTAAAGGATAGCACTTGACTTGTTGAATGAGGTATTCTGCGGTCCCTAATAATGACAAAGACGAAATTGTTACAAAGGAAATCTTTGGTTGAATGAAGAGGGCTTTCAGAAAGTGAAAGTGGCACATACCTACATGCAGATATGGAGGACGGTCATCGGCGTCAGGCCGATTAGGGCAGTTTGTGGCTGGCAAGCCATTAAAACAGTCCGAGGCGTGAGGGCAATTAGGGCAGTCCTCTTGTTCTGTCTTGGGTCAGGCATACCAGAAATGAGAGAAGATATTGTAGTTTCATATATACGTGAGAACGAATGAAGTTTATCGAGTAATAAACATTCCGCACTTCAGTAACTCTAAACAGGGACATGGTAACCCTTGATCGGCAACTTCAAGTTTGTTGTTCAGATAAAAGAAACAGTCAATAAATCAGTTTGAAACGGGCACTCCATTGTCAATAAAACCATCCTTCTCACACATATCAACGCATACCATGTGATTAACCTTATTGCTTAACCTGAGCTAAACACTATTTATTTCAACTGTCCCGTAAAAGTGGAACTATTTGTACACCAAACTTGTAGCTTCAGATATAACTTCAGTGAGAGCAATGCGTGTTTGTATTGTGGCAGGTCGGGGTGTCGGGTGAGTATTGCCCCGCAGTTCGCCTCATTTATTTGGCAGGGGCTTGACTCCTAGGGTTGTCCGCATCGCTAATAAAATTTGAAGAATATCGATGTCCTCGGCTGCTCTCGGAGTTGTCCTAATATATATGAAGATAGCATCAGTGGCAAGAATCTCTTGATACAGGGTCGTTCTGGGTGGATCAATTAGGGTACTTGGAAAGAAACAGGTTAATTCTCTTATGACGCTCGGTTGTACTCAATTACTCTCGAAATACGCGTTAATTAGGCGAACTCTAAATGGTAGGCTTCGCGCTCGCGTAGTTGCACTCCCGTGTCTATACAACGACTCGTCAGATTAGCACCCCGCTCTTAACTAGCTTTAATTGAACGCGATTTCTTTAGCTTACTCGTCCGTTCCTTAAAGAATGCGATTTCTGCCTTCATGCTGTCGCACGACGATCTACCCCGACCCCAGCTAGCGACTGACTTAATGAACGAGACTTCTGTCGGCGCGCGTTAGCACGACGATCTCGGTCGACCCTCAGCCACCAACTGACTTTAGATATGTCTTTTTCTCAATATGGCTATATGACACTTCGCTTCCCCTTCAGCTCATTATTTTTAATTAGTTGGCCGGTAGAACACATATGGAGTCCCAGTTACGAGAATCTCACCCTAGACCTCCACAATGTTCACTTCCTGTCAAACTATGAAACTAAACGTGGGGTGCGAGCCTTAAGATTTATGTTTGCGGTCAGTTGACCTAGGGGAGAGAAAATCCCACCGTCCAGAGTCCGTAACAGACTTGAAATTGTACACAAGATATTTGTTTCAATACAGGTATATATATTTTTTCCCTTTAACATTCAATTAAACTTCTAGATATTCCTTAACAGTTAATTAATCAACTCGAGGAAGAGAGTAATGTTTCAGTATACAGAGAGAGAGAGAGAGAGAGAGAGAGAGAGAGAGAGAGAGAGAGAGAGAGAGAGAGAGAGAGAGAGAGAGAGAGAGAGAGAGAGAGAGATGAGAGAGAGAGAGAGAGAGAGAGAGAGAGAGAGAGAGAGAGAGAGAGAGAGAGAGAGAGAGAGAGAGAGAGAGAGAGAGAGAGACTAAGAAAGGGTTATGGATAATCAGCTATAACACCGTAGATGCTTGTCGCCATGTTTTTCGCCTGTTGATGAGATCTCAGCAGCCTGGATCCCCATGGTCTAGTCGTCTAGTAGAACAGCTCTATAAGCTGTCTATTCCTTTGCCCTGGCTAGTCAGTAGAACTGAGACTACGCTATCTGCAGGGTATGCATGAGAGAGGTTGACGAATGAAAACAACACAGTTCCTTGTAATTTCTCTATTTCTCAGCTTCGTTCCGTGCTCACAGTTCGCCATGAGTTGCCGCCATGTTCAGATCCAGTGACTATAGCTTTCCGCTCTCACGGTTAAACTATATGGAGTTGCTGAAATCTATCACGGTGGAATAAATCACTACCAATATTTTAAAATTATACTTCGACGCTTACTTCACTTCTGAGAGATATTGTTCACTTTATAAGATTTTCAGTACGCATTGGTGGAAAGTTTTCATCCCCACGTAATATTACCGCAGGTGTCCCACAGGGTTCTATCCTCGCCCCGACTCTATTTAATATATACATTTCTGATATTCCTGACTTAGCTCCGACTTCTTTAGCTCTTTACGCTGTTGACACAGTGCCATATTATTCTCATGCAGCACGCACAACAAGTAGTACAGCTCTCTTTAGATCGCCTAACTCATTGGTTCAGCACTTGGCGGATCTCATTGAACCCCCAGAAAACCGAAGCTAAAGTCTACACTCTTCGCCGATATACCCCGCTTACTCCATTGCGTCTCTACAGGAACAATGTCCCTTGGCTCCCCACTACAACTCCCGTTAAATACCTTGGAGTGCTTTTGGACACTCCACTGATCTGGCGTGCCCATATCGATCGTCTTGTATCACTGGCCTCCGGGCGACTTTCAGAACTCTCACCTCTGTTGCATCGCCGTTCTAGCCTCGTCCTACTGTCTTCATTGTTACTCTACAAAGCACTCGTTCGTCCGCTTATTACATATGCCTGCCTAGTGTGTGGGGCCGCACACACATGTCATCTGCGTCGTCTTCAGGTCACAGAGAATCGCTTCATGCGCATCGCTACCAACGCTCCATGATTCATCCGTAATCAGCAGCTCCATTACGAACTAGGACTGTTACCTCTTCACGACTACATTCGCAGGATCGCTCGCCGTTTCTTTTCCACGCTGCAAGAAGTTCCAGGAGCGGTGCATTATAACATCGGCGTCCGCACGCGCCAGCCCTCACGCTTGAAGAGGAGACTACCACAGGACCTGCTTCTAAGTGATACATCTGATTCGAGTGATTCTAGTGCTTCATGTCTGTCTTACATCTTCAATATTGACATAATTTCTCAGAGATTATTATTGGAGTTCTAACTTAATGTAGTTAGGTGGCGGCCTGTAAGCCTACCCCCGAGTGTTATTGTTCTTATTGTACTGTTACCTTCTTTTCACTTTGATCTGTAAAGCATTGTACTGCTGATCGATCGATAAAAAGATTATAAATTTTTTTTATAAAATACGCGCTACGGATTGTTAGTATCTCAACGTATGTCAAGGGCCGGCTAGGCAGTTCTGCACGGCACCACGTTTCAGACCAGAAGACTGAATCTAGAACCACATCTTTCCTACCAAAAACAGATATAGCCTCGCCTCCGTCTAGTTTCTCAGAAACCCAATCTAGCTAGTGAACTGCCAACACTTGGATATTTCCTGGAAATACTGGTTTGGGCCAGATTTGGACCGGTCCCGACCGGGCTGCTAATGACCCAGGTAGCCACCCATCCCGTGACAACACCTTTAGAAGTAACATTTTCATCCATATAGACCAGCCACATTATTACATAGCTCTGGGTTAAAATATTTACTCAATCCTAGTAATTGAATTGGAACACTATTGCTTCTTTTCATGGACATATCCCCCCGTAATAATCATTTTATTAAATTCATTCACATTACTTCCTTATAATTTAATTGTCGTTTTATTCATTATTAAAATCGTATTCAATCATACGGCTAATAAATACGGCAACATGATGGTGGTCAGAATCTACAATTAGCTGCTTCTGGACTCGAAGAAAGGGGTCTTTTAAGAGGAATCGTAAATGGAAATGCTCCACGTTCAAGAAAGTCAAGTAAAGCCTTATGGGTAGGCCCTTTACATAGAAAAATATTCCCTGTTTGTGTTCTATAAAAATTGCCTTAAATGAAATAATACCCTTTAAGGGCTTATCCCCAAGAGATAAAATAAGCATTTTCAACATATGGAGTATCAAATAAAAAGAAAACACTATTGTCTGTATTATCTGCAAAATGTCTTTAATAAGTTTTATAAAGTAGCTTTAAGATTAATTAAACATTCACACCTTTGTGTAAATGACCTTTGAATTCATATTGTGACTTTGTGGGTTCGTGAAATGAAAAGTCCAATTACACCACTCCAAAAATGTTCTTTATTTCCACCGTCTTACAGTTTAACACTTGCCAATTACACAAAATTACTTGCTGCACACAATTACAATTCACCAGTTCGTCCGTTACAACTTCACTTGTACTCGCGATTACATAAACTCCGATACTCATACACAGTTCGTACAGTCTTCCGTTGCACAATCCTTTCGTTCATTAACACGTCACTGACTAACTCTTACACCAAGAACTGCGACTGTCTTCTCGCTCACACTCACTAACCAACTGATTGACCAACTCTGACTGACTAAACCAAAACCAACTTAACAACGACTCAACAACTGACTCACACTGTCTGTCTGTCCCTCCTTATATAGGAATATCCCGACTTCTGGTGTTTACAAGATTGTTCTAGTAACAGAAAGATCGAGAACCAGGTGGAAGGAAAACAGACGCACAATTATGTTTCTTTCCGACCACTGGCTGTCACCACTATAAGACAAACGAGGGAAGGGTGTGGCTAACGCGGTCCTCCCCCCTGCCTTCCGTTCGCAGCTGGTACAGGGTGCTCCAGCGGTCCCGTTACACTGCTCCCTCCTCAAAGCTGTTCGCCCCCGAACAGCCCCATCGTAGCGTGCGAGGCGGTCCAGGTGTACCACCAGCATCTGCTCGGAGTCTCAGCCAGAAGTAGCGCTGCCGTAGTTTGTGAATCATACGGTTCGCTCCCAGGTGTCCTCCTGAAGTACCGGCGTGCACTTCCTCCAAGACTACCGGGACCTTGCTCCGGGGAAGTACCAACTGTCCTCTCTGCGCCTTCCCATCGGGTGACTCCCATACCCGGAACAGCACGCCCACTCTGGTCTTCAACGAGTCCCATTGGGCCCAGTGCGACTTGTAGGTGGCGCTCCTCGGTGCGATATCCTCCCAGGTTGGTCTCGTCCCTGCGTCCACTTCCCTCAAGAGTGGCCCCAAGTCTGCGTCCGCCAGCTGCACCCTCCTCAGGCCTGCGCTATCCCAGCCTTCAGCAGGCACTGCCACAACTACTCGGACTGCTGCGGCACGCTCCTTCTCTTCCACTCTTGTGCGCTCAGGGCCGTCCTGGATCTGCGATAGGACACCTCCAATGCAATGGTCGCTAGCGTCGGTGTCCACAATGAAGGCGCCACCCGGTTGTGGGAAACCCAAAATTGGAGCACTGCACAGGGTCTCCTTCGGGTGCTGGAAAGCGTCTTCGGCGTCCTCCGTCCACACATAAGGCCGGTTTTCCTCCGTCAGGCGGGTGAGGGGTTTTGCGATGTTGTCGGCCTTTTCCTCTAAATCATTAAGGCGGTCGTCTACTTGACCCATCCGCTTGCCCAGATTCGTGACGTCATCCCTCA
>CM060952.1:193352210-193434710 GCA_030765055.1 Mantis religiosa | reverse complement strand
AGAAGAATGTCAATGTCATGCGTCATATGACATGCAGAAGGACTTAACTGAAGAATATGTACCAAACGTCCCTGTAGGAGAATATCTAGCATATACCTATCACTATCAGTTTATCCAACACTTTAGTCATTAAATATATACAGGAAATCAAATTTGAGTATGCAGATTTTACCGCAAAAGGGGACGCGGACACACACACGCAAATACACACGCGCACGTTTAGTAGATAATGACTATCCGGGGGTGTAGGCCATAGTCTAATGGAAAATCTTCTTCCCGACGTTTCGTTCGAAACTGTGTCGAACATCCTTAGTGAGTACGAGAGTACGAGATTGTTCCAGCCACGCCACTGAAATGTTCGACACAGCTTCTAACGAAACGTCTGGAAGAAGATTTTCCACTAGATTATGGCATACATCCCCCCGGATAATCAATATCTACCAAATGACTCCGGCCGTGAAAGCTCACGCACTACAAACATGTTTATATTATTGGGACTGTGGGAGTTCTTAGAATTAAAAGTCCAATTTGCCGAAATTCTAATTGCCCTTTATTTCCGTATAGAAACACTGTTCAATTCACACGTAACAACATTACTTCATCAATACAACACAATCTACCAAGGTCGATGACAAAAACAAACAGTGACATCTGACTACATTAGCTCTCGTTACAACACTTCTGTTACACAACTCTGTTTCACATCTCGCAACTCACTCTGTTTACAAGAGTCCGGCTGGTGTCAGTCGCTTATGTATCTCCTGATAATTTCTAGATTATTTTAAAATAAACAGAAACCGAACTATCTGTATCAATCCAGAAATAACTAGAAATTTCCATTTATCTCAGTTTGTTTGTTGCGGCAGACCTTTTATCCGCGTGTTATCTTGTCTACCGGCACTTGGTTTTCACACTGCCCGCCTATCAGTTCCTTTTGTATAAACAAACCGCGAGATCGTAGATACGGGTTCGCGACACTGCTCCCTCCTCAAGGCTGGTCACCCCGAAAAGCACCATCGTAGTGGGCCAGATGATCCAGGTGTACAACCAACATCTTCCCTCGGGGCACATTTTGGATACTGTAGACCACGTCGTTAGTCCTCTTCACCACCTGGTAAGGTCCTTCCCTTCGGGGAAGTACCAACTGTTGTCTCTGCGTCTTCCCATCGAGTGATTCCCATACCCGGAACAGCACGCCCTCTCTGATCTTCAGCGAGTCCCATTGGGTACCGTACGACTTATAGATGGCACTCCTCGATGCGATGTCCTCCCAGGTTGGTCTTGTCCCTGCCACCGCTTTCGTCAAGAGTGGTCCAAAGGCTGCGTCCGCCCGCTGCTCCCTCCTCAGGCCTGCGCTATCCTAGCCATCCGCAGGCACTGCCGTGACTATTTGGACTGCTGCGGCACGCTGCGTCTCTTCCACTCTTGTGCATTGGCCGCACTCTTCTGGGCAAGCTCTTCGGGACATGGCGTCTGCGTTACCGTGGCTCTTCCCTCCAAGATGTTCAGAGGTAAAGTCGTACTCCTGCAGCCTCTGAACCCAACGTACTGTGTGGCCTTGCAGGTTCTGAAAGCTGAATGGCCATGTTAGGGCGGAATGGTCAGTCCTCAGGTTGAATGGCTGACCGTACAGGTACTTGTGGAAGTGCTCCAAGGCCTTTACTACCACCAGTATCTCTCGCCGGTGACGCAGTAGTTCTTCTCTGCCTTGGCTGAAGACGCGCCGGTATCGTCTCAGTTGCCGAAATTTCTCGAGCTGTTCTGCGGTCAGGTGATCGGTCGCCGTCTCCAGTAGGCCTTCCAGCCGGGACCACAGGTGTTGCGTTGCCAGCGACTCCTGTGTCCTGTCGATTGCTGTCACGATGGCCACACGCTAGTGCTTGTTCTGTGCAGAACTAATTGCCCAAGTTTTTACTGATCTTGGTAGCCCATTTCACACTTCTACTTGATGGTCGTGTAGGCAAATCTTGGGCATCCACTTCTCTAGGAATTTGAACACACTTCCAACCTCTCCCCTCTTTGCTGCTGTCAAATTTAATCAACCAAATGGACGAAGTATAATGCGTCTTATGCAAAATAATATAATGACTGAGTAATCAGAGAATATTGGGAGTAAGTTTCCTCATAAACAATTTTAAATTTTTATAATGATAAATATCAAGAAGTTTAAAATGGCAATTCGTGCCACTTATGTATTTACGAGATGTTGGAGCAAAAAGCTATCCGTTGAAGTTGTTATGGTCGAATACCTGGGGATCACCATATTTCAGGAACACGATGAGCAGAAACAAATTTGCTGAAATTCTGTGGTGTATGGGATTTGATGACAAGGTCACACGTTCTAAAAGACTAAGTACAGATCGCTTTGCAGCTGCTACTCTTGTCTGGAATCCTTTTATTGCCAATTCCTTGCAGTGTTACATTCCAAGTGAAAATATCACTGTGGATGAGCAATTGTTTCCTTGCAAGGCTAGATGCTCTTTTATTCAATATTGTGATGACCTGATCTTAGTTTGTGAAAATTAAGGAACACGTGGACAGGCCGAACACAGGGGCAAACACTCCGAGCAGAACTACATGCCTTGGCGAGATGTTGGGGTTTTTCTATAAAGGTTTCATTTCTACAAATGTAGGGTAAGGCTAATTAAATGTGGAATTCACTTAATAAGAATATTTACTACAACAAACAGATAACAAAGGCGGCCATAACGGCCGTTTACCTGTCCAGAAGTAGAGTCGCCTACAGATACATAGGTTCAAGAGATCCCAAGTTCGAATCTCGGTCAGGGCGAGTTACCTGGATAGGGGTTTTCCGGGTTTCTCCCTTATCCTTAAAGACGAATGTCTGTAACGAAGTTCCATGGACCCCGGACTCCTTTGAGCACCATTTCACCCATTTCATTCATCGTCCGATATGACAACGTTGGAGGACGTAAATTACACACACACGCACACGCGCACGCGCACACGCACACGCACACGCACACCCAGCCAAGAGCTGATCCAAGAGAGAGCGTCTATCGCTTACACATTATTCATCCAGTCATAAAGGAGGGGAGGGTGTGACGTCACACATACTTCTCGAGTCATCAGAGTGTAATTAATACTGTCATTGGGCTGGCCCCGTAGCTCAATCGGTAGAGCACCTGCCTACCGTGCTAGGGGTCCCGGGTTCGATTCCCGGCGGTGGTTCGATTCCCGACCAAGATAATTCCCCATCTTACCCAGAGTCTGGAAGTATGAATGAGAGTGTGAATGTGTGCGTGATGTAATGATTAAAAAAAAGAACCAAAAAGATAATGAGTTAGCACCTACGATATGTTCCAAAGGAGAACGGCCGCCGATATGACATCATATGAGCAATAAACCGGACAAATTTAGAATAAAGTTCTTGTTTGCATTTGACGCAAATTCGAAGTATATGGCGAATGGTTTTCCGCACCTGGGCAAAAACGATCAGCGCCCCACAGGTGTTTCTCTTGCAGAGCATGTTATAATGCGTTTTATACAGTCCTTTGCTTTTGCAGGAAGAAATATTACATGTGACAATTTTTCCACAAACAAGTGGAAAAAGTGCCTTGCAGAAAGGTTAAAGGGGAAAAGTACAAGCATTGTGGGCACAGTAAAGAAATGTAGAAAGGAAATCCCTCAAACAGCAAAATGTGTTACAGCACCTTTGCACACAACTGTTCTTTATGACCGGTGACATAACTCTGACATGCTATCAGGAGGAAAAGAACACAAATGTGCCTCTTTTGAGTTCAATTCATGATACAGTTACTATAAATAAACATCCTAAAAAGCTGCCAGAATTACTGGCGTACTACAATAACACCAAGTACAGAGTTGACGTCGTCGATCAAATGACTCGACTGTACACAGTGAAATATGGATACAGAAGGTAGCCTATGCACATTTTTTTCAATGTGTTGGCATTGGCAGCTATTAATGCATGGGTACTCTATAAGGAAGTAGCAGGTGAAAGAGTAAGCAGACGTCAGTTCATACACAACATAGAAGAAGAGTTGCCTTCAGCATATAAATCCACAAGGGTACAAAATGCACTTCTAAACACAGTAGCTCAGCAGAGCAAAATTTGGAAGATCTTTCAAATTGGCGGATGCAGAGGGAAGTATAGGAGCAATAATTTATGTAACAAATGCGGCAAGTATGTTTGTGAACCAGGTTTAAGCAGCGCTGAATACACGTGTGTTAGGTGTTAGATTAGCCGTTTTCCCATAAAAGCCCTGGGTGTTCAGCGGGCGAGCCTGTTTTCAACATCCTCTTGACACCTCATGTATGCCAGTTCCTCCCTCTCTCCCTCCCAACCAGCCGTATGCGTCAACCTGTATGCGCAAAGGTCAGTGTGTATCCTCATCTAGACGAGTGAATGGTTATCACGTGCTTTGTTGGGAAAACTAAATCTGTGAAACTTATCAGTTAGAATGCAGTTAAAAAAAACTAAAGCCCAATCTTCCAGAAGAGTCTGTTCTTTTGATAGACAACGCGTCATATCACAATGTGACCAGAGAAAAATGCCCCACAGCGAACACAAAAAAGCAGGATATGAAAGACTCGTTGGTTAAGCATAGAATTCCGTTCGGAAGCCATATGTTGAAAGCGGAACTATATGATCTTATAAAGTTGCATAAGCCAAAACATGACAAATATATTGTGGATGCAATTTTAGAAGAAAATGGGCACGTAGTTCTTCGCTTACCCCCGTACCATCCCGACCAAAAATTTGGGCAAATGTAAAACAATGGGTTGCGCTTTGCAATGCGAGCTTCAACATGGGAGACGTGTGGCGTTTGTGCGAACAGCGATTTGGTGAAATAGGAGAAACAATGGGGTCCAGTTTGCCGGCATGTTCACTAAGTGGAAGAGAAATATACAAAAACTGAGGGTCTCCTAGAAACAGAGGTGGAAAAGCTAACGATCACTGTTAATGACGACAGTAGCAGCAGTGATTCGGAAAGTGATTACCCAGCAACGTCTGAATATGAGTGCAGCAGCGGAGCCAAGAGGTACGTTTTCGAGGTATGTGCAGACGACATGCTGGACGGCATCGAGGAACTTGCCCAATCACCTCACGCCTAAGCCACGCCCATCGGTGGTGAGAGTCACTCCTAAGGTAAGCTATGCATTATGCCAGGGTCTTTACAGAAGTAATCTAACTCTAACTGCAGCTGGCTTTCAATGACCGAAGTCAGGTTTATAAATATTCTTTTCTGATATATACTATGGTATTTAATTTTTTTTTGTTGAAACATGTGGCTGCTAAGCAAAATTGTCCATTTTACATTTGGTTATCGTATTTTATATATTTGAATTGATTTTTAGGCTCAAAATGTACATTTCACCATGTTATTCTTCAAAGTAAAATTATATACTTGTAAACTGTATAAATAATAGTAAATAAACTGGCATACATTCAAATTTGTTTATCATTTTAAAAAGGGCAAATAAAACTGCCCCCGTCAAAATGACGGGTTGGTCCTTCTCCGTAGACCATACTCGCTGGTCTTTCTAGAGTTAACTGCAAAGTAGCAGGGGCCTGTGTTGCTGTATCTCTTGCTGTTTTTTTACATCAACGACGGAAAATTTGGAAATTCCTGTAATATCGTATGTTGATAACGATATCTAGTTTGTTTAAAATACATACACGATGATGAAAACAGATAAGGGGTAAAAGACAACATATTAGACTTCGTTTTATGCAAATGAACAAGTGTGGCGTTTGCTCAGACACAAACATGCTATTAATTCTAAATTCATTAGCAATTACGGCTTTCAAGATGCGTTTTAGATATCAGCAATGCTTCCCCGTGGTAATTCGTCTTTTTGCCAGACCAAGAGAGAAGAAGGGGGTCGTTAAGTCAGAAGGGCGGGGCAGAGGGGCTGTAAAGAAAATGATGGATCGTCCCTGCGAAGCCGCGAGCAACCGCTTCCTCCCAGCCACAGCAACGCTGATCTCAGGAAGACACAAACAAGCCTTTAATGAGCTGCTTCTGAAATATTCCTGCATAGCTTTACAAGACATCTTGGGGTAATGGCACCAGATATTTCACTTTTCCTTATTCCAGCCCCTGAAACCCTGGTGTGTTCTTTACAACCTCTATCAGCAATTTTCTTAAGCTGTGGGGAAGTTGCGTGGTGGAAAGTAATCTTTCAGACGCGAATGACAGATACTTACTAAAAATCAACAATACCGTTTAACTTCCGTTCACCGAACAGTTAAGGCAAACCCTGGGGGTTTGAATAGGAATTTCAATGCCATTTACAGCTTTAACTATGTAATACTGCTTAGCAAGATACATCTCTGTATTAAGAAGCTATTTCGTAAATAAATATTTATGTTATTGCTGTGAATTTCACAAATTATAGTCTCTTCGCTGTTAGAATAAAGTATTTCTCCATATTTCGCAATGAGTTCCTCGTCCTAGTACGTCATTTGTTATTCGTAAAATCTGCGCATGCGCTCCTAAACTGCAGTCATCACCGGAGTTTTCATGATATACGAGTACTGTTCAATAAAGAATGATCATAATTTTTTAGGGTCATAACCTTTCGCACTAAAATTCAATCTTATTATATTCTGTTAGCTTAATGTAAAACCACGCCGTAGTAGTTTCATTGTTGGTACTCCTGGTTCCCGCCTGTGAGAAACAGGCAAGTTCAGACATGTTCAGTATCGCATACTGCTGCAATGCAGGCAACACGAGGTACAATATGCAGCTTTGAAATTCTGTTTTCGTCTCAACAAGTCTTCAGTTGAAGCCTATGGAGAGTCTGTTCTTCCCTGCAGTACAGCTCGAAGATGCTTTAAAATGTTTAAAGAGGAGAGACAATTAATTTCAAAGGAAGGTGGACCCAGTGCTCTAGTTACTGCTGTTGCGGTAAATATCAACAGCAGTGCTGCTGCCATTGTGCAAGAGAATCGACGAATTACCTTAAGATCACTTTCTGAAGTACTGAACATTTCATTGGGTGCCACCCACACGTTGGTGACAGAAACGTTACACATGAGACGTGTTTGTGCGCGATGTGTTCCAGAAGTGATTCCCGAACAAAAGGACATTCGCATGGACGTCTGCATGGAGTTAAAGTTGATGTTAGAGGAAGAAAAACGGAGTTTTTTTTCAAACGTAATCACTGCTGATGCAACTTGGCTGCTTCATTTTGATCCTGAGAGCAAACAGCAAAGCTCAGTATGGAAATCTCCTTCATTGCCAAACCGCCAAAAAAGCAAAAGTGGTTGCTTCTGCTGGGAAAGTTATGGTCATCACATTCTTTGATATTCATGGAATGGTTAATCAGAATGTTGTATCTGCACACACATCACTAACTGGACAATATTACAAGGATGTCCTGAAGACATTGCAAGTCCATATCAGGCGCAACAGACCACATTTCCATGAAGCAGGCCGGATGCTGCACCAGGATAATGCGCGGCCGCATATGCCAATGTTGTTGCTGAGTATCTTGCAAAAATCAAGTGCATCCCTGACCTTCCCTATAGTCCGGATTTAGTCCCATATGACTTTTTTCTATTCCCTAAATTGAAGAAACGCCTTCGTGGGAGGGATAATCCATAATCAGAGGCTGTGGTGAAGGCTGCGGAGGCGATTTTGAAGGATCTCTCAAAAATATCTTTGAAGGCTGGCAGAAACGCTGGGACAATTGCATCGCGTTCAGGGGAGATTATTTTGAGGACAATCAAAATTATGAGAATGAATAGAGGTACGTTGTCAAAGAAAATTGTGATCATTTTTTATTGAACAGCCCTCGCACACACCTCATTGGCTAGTCAGCCTTACACCAGCCATGCCAAGCCGTGTCCCGCCTTAAGTTCATTCCTGTTTTGTAGCTACCTTAAATTACAATATGACGATAGGCATCTTTCGGTTTCTGTTAGAAGAAGAGTTCTTTTGATGACATCAGATTAAGGCACTGATCTCCAGTACCATGAAACTGTTCCTGCACATTTCTACGCCGTTTGGCACATATCAATGTTGTAATCAAGTTGTTCCCGGATACGCTAGAACGATCGATTCATGCTATGGCTTCTACAATGCGGGCAAGCGGATGTTGAATGGTAAGAAAGTGTTGTAAGGTTTCTTCTCTGTAACATATCCTTTAGGAGCTATATGATATGGAGACGACTTAATACGTACGATTGCTCTTTAACTTTTCCTGGTTTGATAGTTTACCTTTTACATCTTTTAATTGGATGCCAACGTAGGTAGAGAGAATGTAACTGAGAATAATCATGCTTATAGGGCTATGAACAGCGAAGGCTCGCGGAATAAAAAAAGAGTGGGTGTTCACAGGAGCTACAGCTAACATGCACACTAGCACTATCCGCTAGTGCTACCACCACTACTACTAATGAATGCTAGCTCCAACGCCCCACAAAATTTTATACAATCTATCAGCCTAGAAAGAATGTATCCATTCTTATCACCTTGCTTATTGTCACTTTGCTGACAGTCTGTAAGCTGAGCATTCATATTCACACAACCAAACATAGCGAACAGAATACATGCATTCTTACGTCAGCACGAATTCCAGTGCTTCTTTATCTTTTCACTAAGATGTACCAAGTCGGTACTTCCTACTTTTGTCTAATTACTAACTTCAAAGCTAGTCCTGCGCCGTGGCGTAGCGGGCTAAGGCAGCATGTCTTGGTCCATGGCCACGGAAAGGCGGCCCGGGTTCGATCCCACCCGTAGGGAAGGGGATCCGTCCCCTTCAGCTGCCGTGGTGTGGGCGCTGCGGACCCTTAGCACTCGTGGTACCTCTGACGTTAGTAGAGGAACCTCGGGCCGAACATCTGAGCCCCTCCTTCGGGAGTTGTTCGGATTGGGATGGTCTCGAGGGGGCAGTGGTACCCGATACCCGTGGGAATCGGGTATGTCTAAGGACGGGGTTGAGGGAAGCCATTAATAACCCGGGTACAAGCCTGTAAAGCTAGTAGAAGGTGTGCTAGATCGCCAGGCGACCCCCACCGAGGTCATGTCGGTAGCCTTCACCATTGGTGTTGGCGCGCGTAAGTGGCGTATCCACATCCATCCCATCTTGTGTCCTAGGACCAGATGGGGGGGGAGCTTGTTTGTTACCCAGGTCTTGTCCTATGGAAAGCCCCACGGAGGACGCCGAGCGCCTTTTGGGACAGCTCGGATAACTCCCTGGTTGAAAGAGGCCCGGGTCTTGTTCCTACGGGTTCAAGACTAATGGGAGTAGAACCTCTGGACTCAAATGGTCCCGGGTATAGGACCAGTGCTCACTCAGGATCGTGAGGAAAGTGAGAGGTTTACGGTAGGTAAGCGGACCTGGTCACGAAAACCAACGTTCCGGCTGGGGGATACCGAGATGCTGACCACATGTCCTCCCCGTCTCAGTTGCAGGATCGCCCACCTCTGCCGTGTGCAAGTGAGCGTGAGGCCCGCAGTCGGGTTTGTAAGCCTTGGTCCTGTAGACCTGTCGCGCCAGTGGTTAACTTAACTAATTTCAGAGCTAAACAAAAGACACGGAAAGCTAAAAAGTGCATTTCTAATACTGCAACTGCATAGCCATTTACAGGTTGTGTATACATTGTCAAATTTGCGCCTGCAGTCCCGCTTCTGATTTTGGTAACACGCTTAACTGTCAAATTGGGCTGCGGATATACTAGTTTCTTTATTTATTTTTTCTTCGCAAGTCACTTTATCTATTTTATTTCTTAAAATGTAATCCACCGAGTTCGTAGCTACCTCTTGAGAGAAGTTCAACACCCACAAACATTCCAAAGACCTCGCGATCGGTCGCTGCACACAACTCAGAATAATTGCTTTGCACTAGCAGACCAGCAGACCAGCAGACCAGCAGACCAGCAGGAAGAAGCGAGTCGTCCAGGTTTACCTGGACGGAGTGGCTTCGCCCAGCACCTAGCCGCTTACTGCGGCATTATCTGGGTAGTGTAGTAGTTGTCCGTCTTTTGTCTCAAGCGTTTATGTCGGGGCATAGGTTTTTTCTGATCTATTGGGTTAAGCCGCTCAGGCTGCTGCCTGGTGTATGTATTCCTAAAGCTGCCTTCACCCGAAATCCCCGCTTGAAGGAGATCAGAGTGCAGACAGCTCGATCAGAGGGGATAGGAGACTGTGGGAGAATTATCTACACACATTTCTGGTTCTGGGGTTTACGGTGGGATGGAGAGAACCCCTTCTGGCTAATAGCCCATGGCGTCCTTGGGGAGTTTGTATCTCCTCCTCCTGGGAGGAGCTCTGTGGTCATACCGAGCCAAAGTGTTGACCAGCTGGTTGGAATGGGTAGACAGTTTTTGGTGGAGGGTTCGAGATCTCTCTCTTACCATGTCCTCTATGTAAGGAATTTGGGAGTATTCGTGTAGGACGTGAGTAGGGAATCTGCGCCCATTACCGTAGATCATCCTTAATGCCCAATTCTGCACGATTTGTAGTCTGCGGATGGTGGTCGGAGCCGCCTATCCCCAGACCTCGCACCCGTACAGAATCATGGGTGGAATAATCACCCGGTACAGACGTAGTTTGAGGTGAGCAGGCATATTGGATCTGAAAATGGGGTAGAACTGCCTGAGTGCGACAACAATTGTATCATCTGCTGATGATCTACAAATTCCAAGTTTATAACAGTGTTTAAAACAAAACATCTGTTTAGAAACTGGATCGTAATAACACACCGTATTCAAAGCAACAGTAGCTGATACCGCCACGAGTTGTAAACATTATTTGTATTTGGAGATAAACTCTATAGATAGTAGCACTTCCCAGAGATCACCAAGATCTCTGGCGTTGCCAGTGTGAATTAACGTGCACATCGAAACTGTGTTCTGATCTGGGGTACCCAACCAATGCCTGTCTGTAGCATTTGTCGTCTACGCATGCACAGAGCTTTAAACGTTACATGATATCCTAGCACAAGAGAAGTGTGCTACCTGCAACGTTTCCACCTGTTCATGCTATCGCCGTCTACTTACTAATATTAAGCAATGAACGCGGTAAATACAAATAACGAATGAACAGAGGAAAAGGGCTTCTACAAGACAAATATTGGGGGTTCACGTGCTCTTGTGCTCCTAAGCAGCAGCCGCGCTTGATTATGAAGGCCTTTGGCTAGTGTGAGGCCTTGCAATTCCATTTAGCGTTAGAAAAATACTATGGTCCTTCCACAACTGACGAGCTAGTTAAAGTTGTCTGCCAGAAGGTCGCTGAATTCATGATTAAAGTGGGTGAACCGGAGTAATAGTTTGTAAACTCTAGTCAGCACCTATTTCATGTGCGGCTAAGTAATTCATCACGTAACGTCTGCTTTCAATTCTATTGTCATTTATTTCATTCAAACTGTACAATGTAACATTTGAAGTTATATTGTTGCACACAACTTCAAGCTTATGTGACGAGAATGTGTGATAGTAATTGAAATGGCAGGTAATGTCTATTTACCGATATACTAGTGTTAATTAAGGTATCTTTTTTCTCTTAAAATCAGAAATTCCCTATAGAAAACTATCGATGCGGTAAGATTATAAAAGCAAATTTAAATACAGTGCTTTGCTGACGCTATTGTTAACTATTTTGTGGTAATTCCATGAATTGTGCATTGCATTGTGTAATTGAAAACAAAGAGCCATTCTTATTCCATTTCATTAACACACAGAAACGGGTGATATACATTTGCTGTAGTGTTCAAAAGCGCTTCATACACACAGCAGGAAGCTTACCATTTTGAAGATATATTTTAATATGTGAGCCAGAATTTGTTTGTAATTCAATGGATTATTTTTTTTATAAATGTTCGTGATGTTCCTTTGTTTAAACGGTTATAATTATTCTTTCAGTGCTCGTAATAACAGTTCACAGCTGGAGATCACGTAAACTCTCTGTATTTGAAGTAGAAAACGTTCAAAGCAAAACTCCTATTATTGCTTTATTTATGAGAAAATAAAAAATATAACAAATTTCAATTCTTTGATATCAAAAATACTTCCTAATTACTTTTCCACTTACGTGGTTTATGATGTTAGGCTAATTTATTTCACCCAAAAGGCTAAATATTTTACGTACATTGACACAGGATTACATACTTAATATACAGAAATCATTGAATATTATTGCATTACGTGATCATGGAGTTCGTGCACTAGTTTACACGTGTTATGAGACAAATACAGAATGACTTTTCCGATAAACAATGCATTGTCACCCGAACGTCGGAACTCCCGATAGAACCAGCCGGCAGTAGGGCCAGACGGGAAGCATTGAGCCCACGCCTACCCACTTGTCTCGTGTCACTAACTGAAGGGATGATTAGGAGAGCGGCACGAGCCCTGTACCGTCTCCTTCCCCTCCCACCAGACGTCTGGAAACGTCGGACGTCGGGGGAACCGCAAACCTTCCGGAAGCGGCGATCTTCCCTATATAAGGCCTGAAGTTGGCGATTCAGCTCAGTACTTGGCGAGCAGCCGTGAGGAGCGCCGAGTGAGCGAACGGGCCGGAAGACTGAACGTGCATCGGAGGAGTTGTACATAACTGTGAGTGTGCAATGGACCTGTGACAGACGAACTGGTGAATCGTAATTGTGTGCGCTAAGTAATTCTATGTAATCGGCAAGTGTTCCCTGTAATTCGGTGGAAATAAAGAGCACTTTGAGTTTGTGCAATTGGACTTTTAATTTCACGAACCCACAAAGTCACAGTATACTCTGACATGCAGCCAAGTGCCAGTATATCCAAACAGTAATTATCAAATTTTACTCTGTAAAACAAACTGGAGATGTCAGTTAGATTGTTGGAAAGAATGTATGAAACGATCCTTGAAGCCAGAACAATGTATGCAGTGGAGGTATGGGGCGCATCAGTGATATGTACAGTAGCGATGATAGCTCTGTGCCGGTGACCTACTTTCTTTGCGAACTGGAGAGAATCTATGAGCAAACGTCACCTGCATTTTCTGCTAGCGGTAGAAGATGGAAGACAATGCAGCAAGGCCATATTTCACAGACTCGTCTTTACTAGAGCACTGTATGAGCACTTTCTCATCTGCGCCACTGAAAAACAACAGATCTTATTTACTGTTATACTTAGTTGCTTTCACAAATGTTTTAATTTACAGGAAAATAAAAATCTGAGGTGATGTACTTATGGCTTGTAGCAAATGTAAGTGAATCAGCCGATTCTCATATGAAGATATGTTTCATCTTCATAGAAAACCGACCTTCCTTTGTATCTAAGCCTTTTTATGGCACGTAAATATGACTCACGCCAATTTCTCATACACCTTTCCTATAACAAGACCCTGTTGTTCCTTGTTTTCTTCCACTTGAAACCTGTGCCACTTAATCTAGTGTTTCCCGCTTTAAAGTTAATGGAATCTTGATGTTTCAGAAGTCCCAAATTTTGACTGTGGGTACAGTTTTCTCCTGATTAAACAAATTATAAATTGTTTGGCGAATTGCACACCTATCAGTTATCAGTGGCAGTGACTGTGTATGGTACACGATGTACTTTGCAGATGTTTCAAAGGAGGTCACTTGTGCCTCACATTTCTCCCCATTTTTTTAATTATTTTACAAATTTTTCGCTCAGATATTTTTGTTGCTGCACTCACCCGCCCTGCATTTTATTAGCATATCGCCAGAAATACTTCCCGCTTCAGAATAGATTGACAGTTTTAATAACTTCGCGGTTTGGCTGTGAAGTGTCTTTCCACCAAGTTTCCTTTCAGTTGGAGGCATTTTAATCTAAATAAGAAAATATTGTAACTTTGTGGGTTCGTGAAATGAAAAGTCCAACTGTACAAACTCAAAATGTTCTTTATTTCTTTCGAATTATAGTTGGAACACTTGCCGATTACATAGAATTACTTAGCGCACACAATTAAAATTCACCAGGTCCATTGCACGCTCACAGTATCCTACAACTCCTCTAATACACGTACACCGTCTTCCATTCCGTCCACTCACTCGGCGCTCCTCACGACTTCTCGCCAAGAACTCAGCTCTCCTCCAGCCCGACGCGTCACTTAATAGGAACAGCTGGCCAATCTAGAAGGTTCAGGGTTAGGTGAAATATCCTGGATGTTCCGTAACTCAGGGGGAGGGGAAAGTAACGCCACAGTGGCCTGCGATCCCTTCAGTTAGTGATACTGAGAATTCCTGCTGAGAACCGTATTTCTTCCGTTTCTTTTGTTAAAACTATTCAACCCAATACACCTGCACGTGTTCTAACAAAGATACAATATTCCCTTGAAATCCATTACGAATCTTTATTCATTGCATCTCTTAATTTCGGTGTTACACTTGCTCATTTCATCCTATTTTTGAGGGTATATAATTTTGATGCTAGAAGGTTCTTTGAAGAATTATGTGAAGCTCAGCTTTTGCTGCTGTGCGGATTATCTCCAGTGTTACCTAGTGTGCCCTCAAGCCATGCGGGATACCCGGAATTGCCTAAAACGGCGTCTAGTGGGATTATAATCTAACGAACGAGTTATCTCTATGTTACATGTTACTTAGCCCCGCAGTTGCCTAGGCAACATCACAACACAGTGCCACAAGATAATTAAAAATATCTCATGCCTACCTGGCTATACTGATTCTATTTGTTTCTCAATGGATACTATGGTCAAAGCGAAGAAAACAATTGTGTGCTAAAGACCACACGACAGAAGTGAAAACTTAAAAACTATTCATTATCAATTATTCATAATAATAACAACTTTACCATTTTAATGTTCACACTCATTCTTGCACAAAGAGGCCAGTTGCGAGCAAACATTTAATGCCCTACGCTAGGTGTACTCGCAAATTAAAATACTCTGAAACAACTGAATGTCCATGGATTTGCGACCGTGCGAAGAGGGTTATACATCAAGCATGTATAAAGGAACTAAAATTAAATCACAATCATTTTTCATATTTTGTTTCTTGTTGCTTAATTGCATTTTTATTTTTAATAAAAATATAAGTACTTACATATCTTATAATAATATGATGTTCATTTTCTTATGTTCATATTTTTTGAATATTCGGAAATGATTGGTTACGTATAGATTTTACAAATGTTATTTCATATCCGTACATATACTCTTTACTCCATACTTTATTGCACGTTCGTACGAGGGCTGTTCAATAAAGAATCATCATAATTTTTACAGTCATAATTTTCCGCACTGAAATTCAAACTTATTTTTATCTGTTCGCATAAGGTGAAACACATACGTCGTAGTTGTTGCACTGTTGGTACTCCTGGTTCCCGCCTGTGAGAACGAGGCAAGTTCAGACATGTTCAGTATCGCCTACCGCTGCAATGTAGGTAACATGCAGTTAAAGTTGATGTTAGAGGAAGTTCCGGAGTTTCTTTCAAACGTAATCACTGCTGATGAAACTTGGCTAACAAACACCAAAGCTCAGTGTAGCAATCTCCATCACCAACCCCCCTAAAAACAAAAGTGGTTGCTTCTACTGGGCAAGTTATGTTCACCTCATTCTTTGATATTCATGGAATGGTTTCTAAGCATGTTGTACCTGCACAAACAACAGTAACTGGACAATACTAAGGTACGTCCTGAAAACATTGTAAGTTCATATCATACGCAAAAGACCACATTTCCTTGAAGCAAGTTGGATGCTGCTCCACGATAATGCGCGGCCACATATTGCCAATATGTTGCTAAATATCTTGCAAAAATCAAAGTGAAGTGCATCCCTCACCCTCTCTATAGTCCGGATTTAGCCCCATGTGACTTTTTTATATTCCCTACCTTGAAGAAACGCCCTCTTGGGAGGCATTATCCATCACCAGAAGCAGTAGTGAAGGCTGCGGAGGCAATTTTGAAAGATCTCTCAAGAAATGGTTTCCAGCATGTCTTTGAAGACCCACAGAAACGCTGGGACCAGTGCATCGCATTCGGGGGAGAGTATTTTGAGAAGGACCATCAAAGTTATGAGGATACGTTGTCAAAAAAATTGTGAACTTTCTTTATTGAACAGCCCTCGTACATATTTTTATACATATTTTATTACATGTCATATTCATGTCAAATATTTTGTCACAATTGATACTGATATGAAAACATTTTCTTGGCCCTCGGTCGTTCTTCCAGTTTATGGATAAAGTAACCTCTAAATTGTAAATGAAAATAAACGCCAAACGTGATTTTAATACGTGATGTCACTTTAATACGTGATAATTTCATTATTTACGTGTTATTTCATTTATTTATTGGTGTTTTACGTTTTACTGCTCACAATAAGGAGAAATTGCCAATAAAAGTAACTAGTTCTTAAACGAAACATCTCTTTCCCGAATTCCTAAAAAATTTATTTCCAATTAGCACACTCGTTTTATTTTTTGTTATTACCGTTTTAATTATTCAAATACCTAACTTGGGCGATATTATCTGTTCTGTTTTACTATTATTATTGTACAAAGCGGAATTTGACATGTCGACTTGTTAAACGACAGGTTATCTGACCGGAATAGTTACCGTCATTTGACAGACTTTTGTAAGAACGGCCCTAAGACAATTATTTTTTAAATGAAACTCCTGTAGGGTTTCTGAATTTTTCATAGTATTTGATGGCCTCTGTGCGCTTTTTATGACATGTGTAAATGTGACTGTGTTAAATAGGTATGTCCTATACTGTTACAATATTCTTCGAAAAATCAGAAACCTGCATCATGAAGGCAGTAAAAATCTGAACATCGCGCCTATGACAATCTGGTTATATCACCGCTTGATACTGTCGACAGTTACACGATCAATGAAGGCTATGATCGGTAAGATTGTAGGTGTTAATACTTTTGTAACAAAAGAACAGGATGTTCAAGCATGAAAGATGTCCATCACATTTATGGTGCATGACCAGGTTCTTCTTTCTCTATTCTTTTTGTGGATTGTGAGCTGAACACCAAGGGAAATCATGCATTGAGTGGATGAGGAGGCTTGAACTGCATCAGAACTTACGTGAACAAAATAGAATGTGTGCTAGTTTTTACAATAGTATTATTATTCTAAAGAAAATAAATGTGTAGTCTGTCAGACTGCAGTGTAGTAACAATGTCATCCTTGGCGTCGTTTAGTAATACAGGGTTATATATGTGTATGTATACACACATATAGGGTTTTTTATTTTTTGTATGTGCCTGGATTATAGTTTACATACATACGTGTATTTGCTATATTACTTGTATTGTTTTTCAGAACATTTGCATTGTTCTGGTTGTTCTTTTCATTACTATAGCCGTTTCTTGCTGCACTCCATCTCTACATTCCCTCACTCGTTTCGCGTCTTCGTTGTCTGCTCTATTACTAAAGTCGTAAGAGCTCCTGTATTTGTCTTTCCTCTTCTTCCTTTGTTTCTTTGTTTGCTCTCTTCATCGATAGTATGCCTGGGTCGCTGGGCAACTTCTTATGGTGTGTTTCGGATGTTCTACTTTCTTTTGATTTACTTAAATCACCGCTGCATGCAAGGAAGGGAATTGGTGTTGTGATATACAACATAAATGTATTATATGTAAACTGACACTCAAAAGTTTATGAACAGCCTCCTTTTCCGCAAATAACAATGATATAGCGCCAAACAAAGACAGTGTCATATGGTAGATATCCATGAAAACTTAATTGAAATTTACTACGCTAACTTTCGATTGTCCACTATATGCTTTGTAGCTTTGGTTGACACTTATAGGAATACTCATCCTAATGCTTTTTGGATGTCATAGTATGTCTGTGATTCACCAGATGTCGCTCACAGGCGTTCTTAAATAGATATTGGCTGTAAATAGCACTTTAGTGCTTCATAAGCACGTGAATGGTAGACGCTATAGCCTGAAATGGGTAAAAGAAGGGACCTTTCAGCAGAAAGACGTGCTGCAATAGTCACCATATATAAAGCAGACCACATCATATGCCAAAAACCTGGGAATCCAACTGGACCCCGGACTCACTTTACCTCCGCATGTCAGGGCAAAGGCCGGGCTCGGCCACGCTGCGCTCATCTTCCGATCTACAATGAACATCCGACCCAAACTGCGGAAGTATCGTGCGATCGTTCCGCCTCTGATCCTGTATGGATGCGAGGTCTGGAGTTCGGTGGCTCACACCACCCTTCGCAGGCTACAGGTCGTACAGAACAGGGCTTTAAGAATGATCTACGGTACTGACCGTAGATTTCCATTAGACTTCCTGCACACCTATTCTGGCATACCATACGTGGAGGATGTCGAGCGTGAACGAACGCGCACGTTGTATGCCAGAATTACTCCTCATCCAAACCAGCTGGTGAACACACTGGGTCAATATGACCACCATCTCCTCAGGAGAGGAAGGAACTACCGCCTCCGCAAGGATGCCTTTGGGTGGTAAAGTGTACCTCTCCTCCTTCATCCCCACTCACAGCCAGATCACGCCGCGGTTTGGTCGCGGCTGGAAGGGTTACAACTGCAGCTGCGCCCGAGAGCGCGCTCGATTTGGAAAATCCCTAACCTAAAAACCAAATTCCATCTGGCTTCTCGCTAAGGGTTCCCCCCTCTGTTTGACGGATCGCTAGCAACAGCCCAAAGCGAAGAGGAACAGGCACTGTCCTTTATAAGAGGGACATCCCGGCACCAGAAGCATCAGTAGAGGCCAACTGCGCCGTCTTATGCGACGAAACTCAGGTTAACGCAAATGACTATATCTTTTATACCGCACGGGTAAATCCGCACAGCGGACTGGTACCGTGGCGTGTTATCCTCCGCCTGGGAAAACCCGAGCGACCTGTACCTGCTCTAGGCTCTTGACGTCAAACTGCTATAAAAGTACAACTTTCCTTGGGAAGAGTCCATTTCACTGCAAAGAGTTAATAGCAATAAGAATAGTTGTTGAAAAGGGAGGCTTAGAGTGACCTCTAAAAGTGAGGATAATCATTTAATAGAATATCGAATTAGAATTATTTATTTCTCATCATTCTCATACAATTTCATTGATACATTGACATTTGTAACATTTCTTTCACACAATAACTAAATGACTTCTTTACATCTAACATACTCTTTCTACCTGCTTGCCTCGAGTCTCGGTATCAATACTGTGACTTTGTGGGTTCGTGGAATGAAAAGTCCAATTTCACCACTCAAAAATGTTCTTTATTTCCACCGACTTACAGTTTAACACTTGCCAATTACATAAAATTACTTGCTGCACACAGTTACAATTCACCAGTCCGTCCGTTACAATTTCCTTGTACTCGCGGTTACGTAAGCTCCGGTACACATTCACAGTTACGCACAGTCTTCCGTTGCACAACCCTTTCGTTCATTAGCACGTCACTGACTAAATCTTACACCAAGAACTGCGACTGTCTTCTCGCTCACACTCACTAACCAACTGATTGACCAACTCAACACAGCACAACAACTGACCGACTCCGTTTGTCTGTAACCCTCTTTATATCGGAATATCGCCGGTTTCTAGTGACCAGGAGAATGTTCCAGACTCCGTAATTTCTGGAACCGGGTGGGCAGAAACGGACGGCCCACTGATGTTTTTCCTCCCAACCACTGCCTGTCAAATACTACAAGACAAACGAGGGGAAGGTGTGGCTAATGCGGTCCTCCCCCCTGCATTCCGTTCCCAGCTGGTTACAGGGTGCTCCAATGCTCCCGTTACACTGCTCCCTCCTCAAAGCTGTTCGCCCACGAACAGCCCCATCGTAGCGTGCGAGGCGGTCCAGGTGTACCACCAGGATCTGCCCGGAGTCTGAGCCAGAAGTAGCGCTGCCGTAGTTTGTGAATCATTCGGTTCGCTCCCAGGTGTCCTCCTGAAGTACCGGCGTGCACTTCCTCCAAGATTTCCGGGACCTTACTCCGGGGAAGTACCAACTGTCCTCTCTGCGCCTTCCCATCGGGTGACTCCCATACCCGGAACAGCACGCCCTCTCTCGTCTTCAACGAGTCCCATTTTGCCCAGTGCGACTTGTAGGTGGCGCTCCTCGGTGCGATGTCCTCCCAGGTTGGTCTCGTCCCTGCGTCCACTTCCCTCAAGAGTGGCCCCAAGTCTGCGTCCGCCAGCTGCTCCCTCCTCAGGCCTGCGCTATCCCAGCCTTCAGCAGGCACTGCCGCAACTACTCGGACTGCTGCGGCACGCTCCTCCTCTTCCACTCTTGTGCGCTCGTGGCCGTCCTGGATCTGCGATAGGACACCTCCAATGCAATGGTCGCTGGCGTCGGTGTCCACAATGAAGGCGCCACCCGGTTGTGGGAAACCCAAAATTGAAGCACTGCACAGGGTCCCCTTCGGGTGCTGGAAAGCGTCTTCGGCGTCCTCCGTCCACACATAAGGCCGGTTTTCCTCCGTCAGGCGGGTGAGGGGTTTTGCGATGTTGTCGGCCTTTTCCTCTAAATCATTAAGGCGGTCGTCTACTTGACCCTTCCGCTCGCCCAGCTCCGTCACGTCATCCCTCACGCCGGCCAACTGTTCTTCAAACTTGGCGGCGAGAGCCTCGTTCGCCACCTTCATTTCGGTAGCCGGACCGTCATTCGCTGCTCTCATTTCCGTGGTTAACTCGGCCTTCACTTGTTCCATCTTCTCGGCGATGTTGTTTGCCGTCTTCATTTGTTTCAACTCTGCGGCGATGTTCTCCCTAGCCGTCCTGATTAGTTTCAGTTCCGCGGCCAGGTTATTTCTAGTCTCCAGCGTCTCTGTTAATTCGGCCCGCATTTCTTCCATCTTCCTGATGATGTTGTCTTTAGCCGTCTTCATTTCTTTCAGTTCCGCTAAAATCTTTTCTAATGCTGCCTCCATCGTTGTAATGTTCGGTGATGTTGTTTTCCCGCTTCCTGACACCAGTGTGACTTTGTGGGTTCGTGGAATGAAAAGTCCAATTTCACCACTCAAAAATGTTCTTTATTTCCACCGACTTACAGTTTAACACTTGCCAATTACATAAAATTACTTGCTGCACACAGTTACAATTCACCAGTCCGTCCGTTACAATTTCCTTGTACTCGCGGTTACGTAAGCTCCGGTACACATTCACAGTTACGCACAGTCTTCCGTTGCACAACCCTTTCGTTCATTAGCACGTCACTGACTAAATCTTACACCAAGAACTGCGACTGTCTTCTCGCTCACACTCACTAACCAACTGATTGACCAACTCAACACAGCACAACAACTGACCGACTCCGTTTGTCTGTAACCCTCTTTATATCGGAATATCGCCGGTTTCTAGTGACCAGGAGAATGTTCCAGACTCCGTAATTTCTGGAACCGGGTGGGCAGAAACGGACGGCCCACTGATGTTTTTCCTCCCAACCACTGCCTGTCAAATACTACAAGACAAACGAGGGGAAGGTGTGGCTAATGCGGTCCTCCCCCCTGCATTCCGTTCCCAGCTGGTTACAGGGTGCTCCAATGCTCCCGTTACAATACACATAACCTCTGGTTTTCCTTGTATGAGCCTGCTCTCCCTTGTATCCCTTGTTCTAGTTTTCCAGACCTTAACTAGTTACTCCTCAACAATTTTAACCATTTCTCTCTAACTTTCCCCAAAAATTCACCTATCTTTCTTACATTCTTTTCTCCTTTTGCTAATGACATTTTCTTTATTATTAGTACCTCCCCCGTCCCTAAAACTGTCCCACTTTTGTTGCCAAATTTGTTCTCTCCATATCTTTGTTTGCAGTAAAGTACACCATGCCAATCTGTATCATCTTCTCCATACATTGGGCATTTCCCTGTATCCTTATCATATTGTGACTTTGTGGGTTCGTGGTAAATTAAAAGTCCAATTGCACAAACTCAAAATGTTCTTTATTTCCACCGAATTACAGTTGAAACACTTGCCGATTACATAGAATTTTTTAGTGCACAAAATTACAATTCACCAGTTCGTCTGTCAAGGGTCCATTGCACGCTCACAGTTACGTACAACTCCTCCGATAAACGTACACCATCGTCCACTCACTCGGCGCTCCTCACGGCTGCTCGCCAAGAACTGAACTCTCCTCCAGCCCGACGCGTCGCTCATATAGGAGCAACTGGCCAATCTAGAAGGTTCTTGGTTAGATGAAATATCCTGGTTGTTCCAGAACTCGGGGGAGGGGAAAGAGACGGCACAGTGGCCTGCGGTCCCTTCAGTTGACGCTACAAGATAAATGGGTAGGCGTTGTCGAATACTTTCCGGCCCTCACTCAGCAATCAGTTGGTCGTACCTGAGTGACAATATCTAATACCTTTCAAATTTCTAACTCCTCTCCTTGCCCAGGCAAATCCTTCTCGCCCTGACTTATTACACATATCTATGTACTTCTTCCTCCCTCACCCTGTCTTTATTTCCCTATATGTCCTCAATGATCTTTTCTCCCTTATACTGGTAAATGTAACTTGGCTATCTATATCTTCCAGGCTTAATCCTACCTTTTTCCAAAGGCCCCTATAATAATACTCCTCGTTTCTCCAAATATGTCCCATACTTATAACATTTAATAGTAACCAGCAACGTGATAGTTTCAAAGTAGCGCCCATGCTGAGAGCGGTACTGGACCACTCGAGGGATAAATCCGTGAGTGCTTCTTCAGTAAGGTGACTAGTTCAGGATGCACATCTGAAAGGTTGCAATGGGGTAAAGAGACCCCTATTGAGAGCTGATAATAAACCGAAAAGTTTGCAATGGGCAAAGCGGTATGTAAGCTGGACTATTGATTAATAGAAAAAGGTGTTATTTACTGAAGAATCTAAAATTGAACCTTTTGGCTCAAATTGTCGCCAGATTGTCTGCCGTGTAAAAGGTGACAGCCTGGAACCTTATTGCATATGTCCTATATTCAAGCATGGAGAGGTTTGGAATCAATATAGGTGGAACAGGTGATATTGTAAAAAGAGGAACTTATGAAGAAAGAGAATTATCACACTCTCTAACGCAATGTCTGACCATCTGGGATGCGACTAATTGGCAGGGGTTTCATTCTGCAGCAGGAAAATAATCCTAAGCATACATCTTTACTCTGTCAAGATATATTGAACAATTAGAAGAGAGACAGGACTTGAAGATCATGGTTTGGCCCCCTCGAAGTCTTGACTGCAGTCCTGTAGGACTACCTTGAGATCATGTTGACAGAGAGGTCAGAAAGGAACAACCCCTAATGTAAATGTACAGAGGAGTCACGTGCAAAACATATGGAAGTATAAAAGGAGAATCTAGAAAGTAAGTTCTGTTTCAATTTATCTAGGCTGCAGCGCGGTAGCCGCTCTATGTCAAGGAGAAGAAACGTGCGTCGGTGTTGCTTAAATATCCCGCTGCTTGTAAAATCAGATCTGTGATTCGTTTTCTGAATACAAGGAAAGTGAAACCAATTGAAATTTATCGGCAAATTTGCGACGTTAAAAATTGTTGTGTTTCTTCACGACAATGCACGACCATTAACTGCAAATGCAACCAAAAACGTCCTACAGGGATTTGGCTGGGTTTACCCCCCGTAGAGCCCAGACTTCGCTCCTAGCGACTTTTATTTGCTTTTGCGTCTCAAATCTTTCCTTGGCGGTCAACACTTTAACAATGACGAAGAGCTGAACGAAAATGTTTCCAACTGGTTGAAGATACAGGGGGCAAACTTCTATGAAGAAGGTATACAAAAACTTGTGCCTCGTTATGACCAATGCCTGCAAAATTTCAGTAGTTATGTGCAAAAGTAGTTTAGGAGTTGTAGAATTTGGTGCAATAAAGAATTTTTCTGTATCTTTACATACTTTAATTTTATTACCAAACAGAACTTACTTTCTAAGTACCTCATATATCTTAAGATACACTGGTGTACTTAATAGAAAGTTATCCAGAGTTTGTAAAGCCGTAATGAAAATAAGGGAAGGGTATGAGAAATAAGAAAAATTAACATATATTGCTGATTTTTATTAAATATACCGTTGTAACTACATGTATTTTGTCACTTCTATTCCACTATTTCAAAAAATACTAAAAAAATAGGTAGGTTTAAAACTATTGGGTGTATAAATGAAGATATTAAGAACAAGAGTTTTAGTAGTCATAACAGTAGTAATCTTAGAACAATCTTGCATTTGTTTATTTATTCGTTTATATCATACCACACTTTCTAGCATACACAATTGTAACAATAACTTCGACCGCAATATTTGTATTTGGAATTATTTTAAGATCAACCGTAATTACAAAATTTCTCTATTGCTAACCAAGGTGTCTAAATAAATAGTGTATAAAATAGCTTCTTCTGCGTTAACAGAAACATAACTGCAATCTATGTTAATTGTTTGTGGTCAGAGTCTCGGACAGGTTCTACTCTGTCCTCTAAGGCTATTTCATAAGATCTTATTTAAAGGAAATGTATGTCTAATTCACTTGTTTCAATTGTCCAATAAACAATTTTTCCCGCTTCATTTCGGACAGGTCTGCCGTTTAAATTTTACTATGTTTTAACAAATACAAGGGCTGTTCAATAAATAATGAACATAATTTATACAGCCATAATTTTTCACACTAAAATTCAATCTTAATATAATCTGTGAGCTTAATGTGCAACAAACACTCTATATTAGTTTCATTGTTGGTACTCCTGGTTCCCGCCTGTTAGAACCAGACAAGTTCAGACATGTTCAGTATCGTCTACCGCTGCAATGGAGGTAACATGCAGTTAAAGTTGATATTAGAGGAAGATCCGAAGTTTCTATCAAACTAAATCACTGCTGAAGAAACTTGGCTACATCATTTTGATCCTGTGAGCAAACAGCAAAGCTCAGGGTGGAAATATCCTTCATTACAAACCCCCAAAAAAGCAAAAGTAATTGCTTCTGCTGGGAAAGTTCTGGTCACCTCATATTGATATTCATGGAACGGTTTATTAGTATGTTGTACCTGCACACACATCAGTAACTGGACAGGGATATCCTGAAAATGTTGCCAGTCCATATCAGGTGCAAAAGACCACATTTCCATAAAGCAGGCTGGATGCTGCATCACGATAATGCGCGGCCGCATATTGCCAATGTTGTTGCTGAATATCTTGCAAAAATCAACGTGAGGTGCATCCGTCACCCTCCCTATAGTCCGGATTTAGCCCCATGTGACCTTTTATATTCCCTAACTTGAAGAAACGCCTTCGTGGGAGGCATTATCCATCATCAGAAGCAGTGGTGAAGACTGCGGAGGCGATTTTGAAGGATATCTCAAAAAATGGTTTTCAGCATGTCTTTGAAGACTGACAGAAACGCTGGGACAAGTGCATCGCACTTGAGGACTTTTTATAAGGACCATCAAATTTGTGATCATTCTTTATTGAGCAGCCCTCGTATTTTAAAATTAAGAAAACATTTTTACAGTTTTTATATCCTTCTTGAGAGTTTATTCAGAATATACAATGTTAAGATCAACTTATACATGTTTTAATCTTTTGACTCTGGCCCCAATTTCTTGCGAATTTTGCATATATACGACAATGACATAATTTCTGCTAATAACAGAAAGGAAACAGAAAATTATACAAATCATTTCGTTTGAGGTGAATTAAATCATTTATTGTCATTATGGAGAAATTGCCTATCGAAATACGGGAAGCTTGACTGTCTCTGAACGCATGTCAGTCCTTGAGTATTCCCTATGAGCCCTGCCGGCCCTTTGAACCTTGGCCGGCTTGCGTCATCCGCGTTGTTTAACCGAATCAAGATAATATGTAAATTTGGCTGTTTGTGTCATCAGTGCGGCAAATTGGCGACTCCAGTGTAGTGATACAAATGGAAGTGGGCACAGAGCCCATTGTGGGGGTGCACGCAACCCCCGGAACTAGGGAACAAAGAGCTTCCCTTGCACTTTCCGTCCACCAGGTTACTGCTTTATTTCCTCACTTTTGTTCACGTGCAGGAGTAGCAACCTTGACGAAAACCCAGCTACGCTGCAACACCAATTTATTGTTATGATGCAACTAGTCAAGGACTAATAACGTTATTTGGTTTGTCAACTCCAAAAATTAATTTACTGTATATACAGCTTATTAATGTACTTATGAATATATTATTAGTATGCTTAAACTACTTCCAAGTTTTTCTCTATTTTAGGCAAGGGTTAATGTTAGATTCCGTCCCCCAAAAGGCTTATGTGATGCTTTTTCTGGAAATACACACTTCCGCAATTGTTAAGCACACATGACCAAAAATAAGCCCTTTTAGTGTCATTGTGTCTATATTTGAATCGTTTATCATTACTACCGGCCGGAGGTATAGAATGCATGCAATTCAGGTTAGCTGGACGCAGAGTATAAATGACGTCTGATGTACAGCACGGCCATCAAATGTGAAAACACTTGGCACTAGATGCAAACGTCGGCAACTGCGGATGCATGCGGACACTAGGTCATACGTAGTACTTTGCTGGGAAGGAGGGCACTGAATGTGTGACTTTTCCCTCCCTAATATCCCCACTACTTTCAACAAACAGGTAAACACGGCCCACAAAACCTATTTTTTATTTTTGTAATTTATATCCTCCAACGTTAAGTCATATCGGACGATGAATGGAATGGATAAAATGATGCTCAAATGAGCCCAGGGTCCGTAGAGCTTAGAGTTATCCGATTTTTTCAGGATAAGAGAAACCTCCGGGAAAACCTTATTTAGGTAACTCACCCCGAACGAGATTCGATCTCGGGAGCTATTGAACGTGAGGTAGACATCCTACCACCACGCTTCCGAGGTGGGCACAAAACCGTTGATAGTGTTCACTATCATTTTTCATGTTTTGTTTCTTGCTGTTTAATTGCGTTTTTATTTTTAATAAAACACAAGTACATAGATATCTTATAACATATTTCCTTATTTGCATATATTTTGAATATTCGGAAATGTTTGGTTACGTATACATTTTACAAATGTTTTTTTTTATATCTGTACATATACTCATTACTCCATATTTTATTGCACGTTCGAACATATTTTCATATATATTTTATTACACGTCATATTCATTTTAAATGTTTTGCCACAGTTGATACTGATATTAAAACACTTTCTTGACCCGCGGTCGGTCCTTCAGTTTGTGGAAAAAGCAACCTATAAGTTGTAAATATAAATAAACGCAATACGTCATTTTAATAAGTGATGATTTGGAAATTATTTGTTCTTTCACACTGGCCGTGTGTAGGCTAAGGTATAGAAAGATAGAGTCAGACTGAAAAATTCAATGCCAAAGCCGGGATTTGAAGCAGGAATCTTCTGGTTTCCATCCAGCCGCTCTAAACATTGAGCTACTAAGGCCAATGTGTTGATATGACATTAAATTCTCAAATTATTAAATTTAAAAATTAAACTTTTCAGTCTGACTCTATCTTTTTATACTTTAGCCTACACACGGCCAGTGTGAAAGTACAATTAATTTTCATTACTTAACCAAATAGTGGTTAACTATAAAGCCCGGGCCTTAAAGTACTTACATGTTGTAATTTGCCATTAAGGTAGGAGTTTCATGTGTTAATGAGAACTCCTAAGTGGTTTACCGTGAAAAACACGAGTCAGTTGATACAGAAATTAAAGGATTGCCATAAGTAAAGAATCATGATGGATTTCAAAGTAATGTTGGTTCTTTGTTACAACGCGTGCAGGTGCACTTGAGTCGAATAGCAACGAGGTTGAATAGTTCTTTTAACAAAAGAAACATAAAGAAACAGTGTTCTTAGCAGAGTTCTAACGGGTAGTACTTGACTCCGTTTGAATAGGTATTCTTCGGACCCCTAAAAATCACAATGGACAAAGATAGTCAGAAAGGGAATCTTTTTGTGAAAATATGGCTTCGAGAATGTGAGAACAGTCAGTCCCCGGCTTGGAGTCGATTAGGGCAGTCCTCTTCTGTCTTGGTCGAAGGCAGACCAGAAGCGATGAGAGAAGATATTTGTCAGTTCATATATGTGAAGAACGAATTAGGTTTTATCAAGTAATAAGCATTTCACATATAGTAAATCTAAAGAGTGATATTGGTAACCCTTGGTCAGCAACTTCGAGTTTAATGTAATGATAAAAAGAAGCAGCCATTAAACCAGTTTGAAACGGGCATTCAAGTGTCATAAAGACCATCTTTCTCATACATACTCACGCATACCCTGAGAGAAACCTCATTACTGTATCCTGGGTAAACAATATTTGTTTCAAACTGTCCCGTTAACGTGGTAGCCCTTGCTCGTCAACTTATGGTGTACCACATTTGGAAAATTTTAATGTCATGTTGGCACGTTGGCCATAGTAGCTCAAAGTTTAGACCGGCTGGACGGAAACCAGAAGATCCGTGGTTCAAATACCAGGTATGGCATTGAATTTTTAGGTCTGATTCTACCTTTCCATACTTTAACCTAGACACGGGCGTGTCAAAGAATAATTAATTTCTCTTATTCTACAGTTGTTCTTTTTTCGTGATGGTAAAACCCAGTTTTGACACGTCTACATTGCAAGCTTCACCCTTAGAAGGTTCAATGCAACTCAAATTGGAGCCTATAAACCTTCAGAGGAACACAACTCTGCTAGGTTCAGGAAAACATGTTTGGATTTGTGCACACATTTCTCAAGCTGCCTCTATTTACAAGCATTATTTAGCAATGTACAATGTAAACAATGCTCATGCACCTTTTAGATACATTTTGACGCTTATTTTAAGGAATACATACCTTATACAAAGTGTTTAAATGTCTTAAGGGTATGTATGACTGAAATTTCCAAATTCTGAACTAATAATGCTAGCTTTTACAAATTTACACCATAAGTGTAGTATAATGTAAACATGTAACAGCCTAAATTTAAACCACTTTTCTCCAGCAGTTTAGAAATTATGATAAATTTTGTATGTTTTTTGTTACGTCACTAAAGAAGTCCCTTGTGACAAAATATTTTGAATTTTGGTTTAATATTTTAACCCTATGTTCATAATACACATACTTTTTGAAATTGCTCTGGGTTTTTCTGTGTCTCCTTTAGTTTAGGTCACAAATTTTTTTTAATTTACAAATATTCTTTTTTTGTCTAAAAACTGTAAGTTTTGTGTTTGAAAATTAAAAATATATACTTATATACATTTCACAATAAAACCTAGGGGAATTTACATTCCTCATGATATTCTGAACCTGTGTAGGAAATTTCATGAATGTAGTACAAAAACTGCATCGCAAGGAGCATTTTACAGGAAGATAAATGCTGAAAATATGAACATTGAGAAAACAGCGATTAAAGATTTGATTGCATAACTCACATTAAAATCAACCAGGCTGATAGGTTGGACCCTCAGGTTTCTTTTTCCTCTCCTCTGTTGCTGATTTTTCCACCTTTTTATTCTTTTGATGTTGCTTTTCTTCTGCACAACTTCGCTTCTTACTTTGCAGGATACGAGTCTGATCTCGCTGCACTAAAGTTTTCCTTGCTGAGTCTACTACACTTTTACCTCTGATATTTTGCTGTAGCTCCAATGACTTAAGACTACCCATGTTAAACTCACTGATGCTTTTAATAACAGCAAGATCCAATTTTTGTTTTGATATGAAAACTTCCTTTGGGCACTTATTCCATATGACATGATGCAAAGATTCATTGGCATTCTGTATTTTTCCTGTTTTGCACCTCTCTAGTAATGCTGTAGAAGCCAGCCTCTGATATATTGGCAACATTTTAGGAACTATTTTCTCTTCTAAAGCCTTATTTCTCTTTTCTTGAATTGAAAATTTAAGAACGGAAAACAGACAAAGAATGTGGATGTAGGCAAAAGAGGGCGTGACTCTGACAGAGTTTAAAGGCCACCGACATTTAAATAAGCATTTAAAAATGGCGTTCGGAGGCAAATTATGCATTTTTCACATTCGGGAATGTCTAAATGATTTTATAGAATTAAAATAAAAAAGTCGTTATTTTCACGATTTTCATGAAATTTCAGTCATACATACCCTTAAGCAGCATAAGGGTAATAACTAGCACTGCAAAACAAAACAAATGCGATAAACATGATAGTTCTATAGAACTACTTTTCAACTTAAGGTTTGACATGTTTCATTTTGTATCGACGTTGCCTTAAATACCATTCTTATACTGAACTCGAAGTAGGTATATCCCTATTGTAACGTAAGTATCTGTCATTAAAGAGAAGTATCCTGTTGTCACCTTCCTCCAATCTTACAACTAATGATCCCTCACACGATTTTCCTTTCAGAGCGTTTCCAAATTCCAAGTCTTGCTGTGACGATCACATTTCGCCCGATATTGCTTCTCTTCTTTCTTTTTCTTTGGCTTTTCTAACGACTGGTCGTTACTCAATGCTTCACCATTCAGCGAATTTTGCTTCCCCTGCTGAATTCCGAAAGCACTCACCTTCCAGCGCTGCCAACATCCCCAATCAGCTGCAGGATGAAATCTGGCAAGTAAATCGCTCTTGACTAAGGGCCATCGATTGTGAACGGCGATCTTTGTAGAAGACTCTCTTGCCCATACATATCACTGCAGATGGTGAAAATACTTTCACTCACATCCAAGACAAGTGAAGTAATGTTTACCAAAACATTCTTTTTTTTTTTTTTTTTTTTTTTTTTGTTCACCTGTTTGCAGTACTGTATTGATTAAACATTATAAATGTGACAGAGAATGCAGTTTGAGCTTTATGTCTTAACAAATAGAACCAGCAGAGCAGTAACTATAACTAAAATAAAACCTGAAGCTTTCCACTTTCTTCTCGGGCAGCAAGCCAGGTGAAAAGAAGATTAGATTTCAACGTTTCGGGAGTGTCAGGATATTTATAAAATGTTATAACCACAAATGAAACAACTGATATAACAACAATAAACAAAGACAAAACACTATCAAAATTGGCATTACTGAACAAAAGACTGATTTCAGTAAATTAAATGCCAGATCAGGAGATGGCGTGAGTAAAGGAAATTATGTCATGGAAACGTATCTACTTAACTTGATAATCAAGCTGTACTGATCTTTGCTTCTTAAACCAGCGGATTTACATTTTCAGCTCCAAGAGGAGCTGAACTGAAATCCAGTATCACGATTAAGCGTGCACCTTTCAGAGGAAATCGCTAAAGCCTCCTTAATTCTTAAGCTTCCAGTAGCTTTTGCATTTTGCCAATATGGTCGTCTTTCGAAAATTGGCTCTATGGTCGATATCTAAACAATGCTCTGCCAGCCCAGACTTCTCAGGTTGTATTAAACCAATGCTCCGTTCATGTTCGATTATTCTAGTAGCAATGATCCTTCCGGCTTTTCCTATATACGGTGTCCTTCATTCACAGGGAATGCGGTACACTCCCGAAACTTGGAAGTCTAGTTTGTCTTTCACTGGTTTCAAATGATGTTTAATCTTCGGAGGTGGCTTATGGATGGCCCTGATGATGTATTTGTCGAGAATTCTGCTGATCTGTCGGATAGGTTGCCAGTAAACGGGATGCAGGCTATAGCGGTAGGCTTATCTGACGCTGGCTTTATTACAGGTTTCACTTTCCTAGCTTTGGTGATCGAGGCTTCAACGTCATGTTCGGAGTAGTAACTTTAGTTTTAAGTGGCTAGGATCAGAGATAGACAAAGCTCTGTGGACCAGTGTATTGAGAACTCCCAGTCGTTGAGACATATGAAGGAAACCATGAGCGTTCAGATAGAGATCGGTGTTTGTATGCCTGCGATATGCAGCATGCCCCAGTGTACCGTTGCTAGACTTAAAAGTTTATGTTTCTAGACTTAAATGTTTGGCATAGCCTATTTCATTGTTATAGTTTTCTTCGCAGAATCTTAAACCATTAAAGTAATATCCACCTCACTTTTCCTCCCATATATTTCCCGAGAAATTCACGATTTCCTGCGCTTCGTAAAAGTTATGTCTCCCACGCGAGTGACGAAGTTGCGACCTCTAAAATCAAAAAGTCGGGTGAAAGTGAATTTAGCACAATTTACGTATTTATACGTCCAGGGAGCGGCCAGTATTTACGGCAAGATCATGACTTTTACATATAGCGTCCTGTGGGGGAAAAGTACTCTTAATGTATGTATCCGGTTAATTCCTTCAATTACCAATCTTTTCTATGTTTGCAGTTTCTTTGAATTTCTAGCTAGCTACCTTCTGTCACCTAATTCCATCCTTTCCATTGCCCATGTGTTTCTCCCAAGGCTACCTCTGAGAACAAATTTTAAGTTCAGAATTGTCCATTGAAAATCGTGAGGAAATTTATGAACTGTGAGTGCAGGAATCCTGTTTAAGAAAGCTAATATTCCCTTGGGGGATGCCTGTAGCTGTACCTAACACCACTGCCTCCCCATTTATAGGATGGCTCATCTGTAAAGTCTGTCTAGTCAACGCGTATGCAGTTCGGACTCAAAGGAACCTGACCCTCCCGCCCACTAATGACCGTCATAAATCTATCTCCACACTTCATAAATGGAACATGTCGTTGAGGACCAATAGCAACTTTGATTTTCCTGAAATGACCGTCACATGTTTACTCCACGTGGAGTATCAGTTGCCAAAGTTCCATCTTCCAGTTGATCTGTTTCATTACGTGCAGAAATTCGTTATCACAATGTGGAGACCGTGAGAGGGAAATGCACTGGTGAATGCAAATGAAGGAATAGATAGCTTTCAGTCAAGTGAAAATAAAGTGATGACAATCGTGTGAATAAATTGAAAGGTGTTGCTGGGCCGAGTTATGTTACTGGAAAAGCCTAAAAAAACAAAGTTATAACGGAAACTTTTTCTAAGCAAATTCAAGCGCCTTTTTTGAACATATAAATATGTGCTGAAAAATAATCTTGGTAAAGGGTCGTTTAGTGAACCTGATGATAAATTCTGGGTATTCACAGAAATACAGTAAGAAATATCGTGACGAAAGAAATATCAAAGACGCTGATCAAGTGCGAAAACAAAAGGAAACGTTTCTCTAAAGTACATGAATTCACATGCGATTTAATTCGCCGAGAAATTTATAGATTCCATGCAAAAATGAGAGCGTACACCTTAGACGAATTGATTGCATATATTTCAAGAAATTTGTGATCTTCCTTATGTGCACTGCACTTTGCGCGGCTTCCTAAAGTAGCTGTGTCTCAAATACCTCACTTTGAATAAGATAAGGGTTATTATGGAATCCAGTAGAATTGTAGCTTGGCTATGGAAGTTTCGCAATACTATATATATATATATATATATATATATATATATATATATATATATATATATATATATATGTCAAAACTAGGCAAGTTTCGCAGTAATGGGCATAAGATAATTTATTTAGACGAAACCTCGTACGATACCCATGACGTATTGAGAAAGTGGCAACCTTGCAGAACGGTCTGGGAGAAGGAGGACCGGGGTTGTCAAACGATTATAAGGGTTCGTCAAAGGAGTCGGCCGAAGTGCACACGAGATAACTAAACAGACTTTAAATGTTATATGGCGTGAGGGCGGCAGCTGAGTTGACAGACCTAGGACCGACAGCGCTGTAAACTACTCAATTACAATTGCATCATTAAACTCTTATTGACCTTTGAATAGTTAAAAAATTTTCTTGCAGCCCCTAAAGTTAAACGATAATTTTATTTTCAAATACTTTGCTTCTGAAATATCTTAAACGTTACTCTCGCCTTCTGTGACGTTACATGTACAGTGTGGACAATTCCTTTCAACAATACAAAATAATAAAATACAAAACAAAAAGCTTTATGTACAACGTGCCATACAACAGGTGGGAAAGTGAAGAGCTTTGATGGTTACCAACCAGTATGCCAGTGAAACATCTTGGGGCGCAACTAGACACTCGACTAACTTGGAACGCTCACATCTGTCGGTCTGTTACACTAGCGTCTGCCCGGCTAGCAAAACTGTACGCTTTACTCAACAGTTGCACCTCACTTGGTTATGAATCCTCCCTTCTTCTGTACACATGTCTAGTACACTTATTCTTACCTACGCCCCGTAGGGGAGGGGATCTGCGCCTTCAGCTGCCGTGGTGCGGGCGCTGAGGAGACCTAGCACTCGTGGTACAGATGTAATTTTTTTTATCTTGAAAAGTGCAGAGCGATGCGCAGTGGTATCTGGACGAGTCCACCTCAGAACGGTTGCAACTGGAGGGGAGGGCAGGTCAGTTGCGTACCTGCTGCGAGCAAGTAAACACGTGAAGAGCTACTCGGTAATACTACAGCTTGTTTCCTGGTTCCAAGAGAGCATTTATAAATGACGCCTCCAAGCAGCACATTAGGAAACAAAGTGCTACATTTAAAACACGAGAAGTAATAACAAATATCCATAGATTTATAAAAAAGGAACAATGGTCTGGGTCAGCTATAAAAATCTGGGGAAGGGTATCTGAGGCAACAGTTGTGTCTGAAAGCAGTTTAGGAGAGTTATTAAGGAAAGAAAAGACATTGGTGTTAATGCAACAACGTCCTTCTCTATGCGCAGTAAACAAAGATTAAGAACTTGCACAAAATCTAATTTGGATTTTTTAATTCAGAAATAATTAGGCGAAATGTGAATAATTTTTAAAACACAGAAAAACAAAGACCAACTTTGAAGGAAGTGCTTATGAAGCTTAAAAATTCTGCTGACTTTCAAGGCAGTGTCTGAACATTAAGAAGAGTTCTTTTGAAGCTAGGATTATTTCAAAAAAAAAAAAAAAACACTAAGCGTGACAGACAAATTTCAATCGAAGATCGCACCATACGTGCAAAAATGCTTAAGTATTTACGAAATATTCGGAGATATCGAAGTGAAGTTTATATAGTTTATATGGATGAATCTTCTATAAATACAGCACATACTGGACCGTATGCCTGGAGTGAGATACGTTACAGGGCCTCTGCAGCGATATTGAAAGGCCGACAGTTGTTTATAACCTGCTGGAAGAGAGCAGGGTTTTGTTCCAAATGCCTATGTACTATTTAAGATCCAACAAAAGCGTGGAGATTACTACCATAGTAAGGATTACAACTTAGTTTATAAGGGCTGCAAAACTGGCTTCGAGAATGAAATTTGTTTTTAGACACCTTATGCACTGCCCTCCCCTCTCGTAATCTTACGCGTGACGCATTGTGGCGATAGGTGCACTATACTCATCACTACCGCGCAGGATTCCTGTCAAGATAAAATAATCTGTACCTCTGACGTTACTAGAGGAACCTCGGGCTGCATATTCGAGTCCCTCCCTGATTGGGAGTTGTTCGGATTGGGTTGGACTCAAGGGCAGTGGTTCACGATACCTGTGGAAGATCGGGTACATCTCTGGACGGGGTTGAGGGAGGCCATCAATATTCCCTCGTACTAGTCAGCATAGCTAGTAGAAGGTGTGCTAGATCACCAGGCGGCCCCACCGTGGTCATACCGGTAGCCTTCCCATTTTGGAGTTGGCGCGCGTAACTGACGTATCCACTTCGATCCCGTTTTGAGTCCATAGGACTTGCCCTAGGAAATCCCCAAGAAGGCGCCGGGCGCCCTTTTGGGACAGCTCGGTAACTTCCTGGTAGAAGGAAGCCCGGGTCTTTGGTCCTACGTGTCCAAGACTAATGGGAGTAGAACCTCTGACGTTAACGTATTGTTACCAACGCAGCTCCAGTCTGGGGTGGCACCAGCAAGACTACAGGTATTACAAAAACAGGGTGCTTCCTACAGTTACAAATGCTCCATGGTTCATCATAAACCAACAACTTCATCACGAGATCGGTCTTCTATCCGTACACCAGTACATCCCCCGGCTGGGGCGTCCTTTCTTTTACCATCTCCAGGAGGTCCCTGGAGCTGTTACCTACAATCTCGGCGCTCGCACTCGCCAAACAACTCGCCTCAAGCGCAGAGTGCCACAAGATCTTCTCTTGAGTGACCTCTCCAGTACAGACGACCCAGACGAGTGATAAATATCAGACTTGAAGTCCGCAATTTGTGATACAGTTATCCTGCCATATTTAGCTAGAGAGGTCGCTTACGGCTACCTCAGCATACTTGCTGATCTATGTATGATTAAAAAAAAGTGTGAAAGCTTATATGTAAACGACATCATTTCTTTCCCGAAAGGATTAATGGATAAGGATAATACCAGAACATCAACACTTTTGTGTTTACTATATAGTTATACTATTAGGAGTGACTTACGTGTTTTGTTTCTTATTCCGAACAGATTTTGGAGAACAGGGTGGGCAGAACTGGTTCCTTTTGCTCTGCGTAACGCTAGATTTGGCTTAGTTAAAGAGTATGATGAGTTCGATAAGCGCTCTACGGGAATATGAACTCAGCTAAAGCGAAAGAAAGGAGGCTTGATCCAATTTTCCGGAATGGTAGCTTGGTGGGAACGCTCTCTACGTTCCCCATTTGGAACGATAAATACAGAGGAAGAGCAAGGGAAGGGAATTTGTAGAAAAACCGAGGGACTTTGCTACAGATTCTCGAGGAGGTTGGCAGACAGCTGTTTGGCTGCCTCCGTTTCCGCTACCGCTTTTCCTCCTCTTCCTCCCCTTGGCTTTAACCTCCTTTTGCCTGCTTTTAAACACAATAAGCGGCAGAAACAAGCTCCAGCTTAGAGAATCGAATTTCAGATACTTCATAGTTTTAAAAACACAACAATCTTGAGAGAAAATAAATTCTTACCAGACATATTGGAAAATGATGCTTTAATTCGTTGCGAACAATTTGAGGAATGAATCTCAGTCGCGCGTACACAACGTCTTCTTTGATTCCTGTTCATTGTACACCGGAATGTCGAACGTTTAAAACTTCGCAGAATCTTAAACCATCTCACTTTTGCGCCCATGAATTTCCTGATAAATTCAAAGGTCGCTGTGGTTTGCAACGACTCCACTACCCCCACACACACAAAGCTTCAAATCCAACAATTTATTTATCCACTTAAAAGGTTTAAACATACGTTGGTATAATCACAACACCTTCGTAATATAAACCTTCAAGGATTTTTTTATTAATTACTGTTTGCTGATCCTGCGTTTCATTTCGAACTTAATCCTAATAATTTACAATTGATTATATGATTAACAAAGGGCTTAAGAATTTTAATTGCAGTACCATCCTTAAGAAATTAATTTTGTACAACTAAATCATGAAGACAAATCAGGGAACCACTTATTTCCGTTCAGGAAATTCACTTCCACCACCATCTCCACTGTGACCGCTTCACATAATAACGTAAGCACGTATGATTCGGATTGGCGAGCGACTCGGATTAGTTTTCTGGGATAAGATGATTAACCAGTGTACCAATTTGGCAAACTTTGCTTCCGTTTTCATTCTTGGCACTTAGGTATAATTGTTGATGAGAATTTGACTTTTAATATGCATATTGATTACATAAGACATAAAATTTCAAAAGTGATGGGAAAGTTAACGTCGCTGATTAAAAGTAATTTTAAATTACCCACTGAAACCATCAAATTGTAGCATACAAGCATTGCAGCTGGGATTATGGGATACGGTGCAAGTATAGAGGCGCAAAAGCTTAGCAACAAAAGAAACAAAATACTAATAAGAAGAAAACAAAGACAGATACTTTTACGGTATGCAGGCGGAACTAAGACTACCCCCACGATGGCTCTTTTCGTAATACTAGGGATATGGCCGATGGACTTGATCATAAGATATAGAGGTGCAGAATACTGGAGAAAAAAGAATAACAGGTGAAGGATGTGAGACAAGGATACAAATTAAAAGGACACTATTACAGGAAGGGCAAAACGAACGGGAGTGCATAGAGGAAGGACCTCTAGTCTATGAATTACTTCCAACAATAGAGGAAAGACTAAGGGTGAGCCACTTCAAACCGACTAAAGGAATAATCCATTTTATTAGTGGACATGGACCTTATGCCACCTACTTTAAAAGAATAGGAAGACGAGCGTCAAGTCTATGTACAGTATGTAGCATAGAGGACACACCAGAACACCAAATTTTCGAGTGTCAAGAGCATCGAGAAGTGGATAATTTGAGAAATGAGCTGCAAGGAAAGACAACTTTGGGAAATAATAAGAGATGCAGAGGAGTTCAATAAGTTAGACACGATATCAAACATTATTTCAACAATATATAACCTTTAAGGAATCTACAGCAATATAACTGACCACACCTGCAACAACCCAACAAATAAGACGATCAACTAGAATCCAAGGACGAGAGATGAAAGGAAATCTGAACATAGGAAGGGATCCAATTGATGAAGCAACACCAGTAGAAGAAGATGAATAAGGAGATTTTGAAATTGAAAATATCTATGAATTGGGAGAAGAAGAGATAATAAACCAACAAGGTGACATAGATTTAAATAGGACTGACTTGACAGCGATATATATTTGAAAAGAGAGATAAATTTGAAAACAAGAGGAAAAATAATTAGGACAGTTTGTTAGGTTAGTTGACTGCAAAGTTTAGCAGTCATTTAGGTTATTGTTTCTGCAAACAATTAAAAGTTATTCTTATAATTAATACATTTATAAATGAATATAGGAAATAGTTTAAAGGTTCCAATATATAATCTAGGCATCGGAACATAAGAAAGCAGAGTTTATTTTTTATTTTTAATTTATATATATTCATTCTTGCCCGAGTTGGCAACTATAAAATGCTATTAAGAAGAATTGAACGTCAGACAGTTTTAAGATGTATGGGAATAGTTAGTACGACTTCTACTATAGCAATACTTGTCGCCCTGGCTATGTCGCCTATGGACCCTAGGATTAGGCAACGCGGTGCAAACTTTTAGATAAAAAATAACTATGAAAATGTTAAAAAATAATATCGAAGGTGTGCCTCTCCAGAACTGAAGATAGAGAAATTTTAGTTTCAGAATGGCAGACAGAATGGAACAATGCTCTTGAAGGAAGAAGAACTTATGAGATGCATCCGAACATTAGAGAAAGACTCAACTTAAAGAATATTGAGCCTACTAGAGTAGGAATACAATATTTAACAGGCCATGGTCCCTTTGATATATACTTTAAAAGGATAATGAGGCAAGAAACAGATATATGTAGCTCCTGCAAAGTGAAAGGTACTGCAGAGTACATCGCTTTTTAATGCAAAAAATATCAAGAGAAATTAATAGAAGAACGTAGGCAGCTTTCCGGAAAATCTATATGGAACATAGTCAGAATAAAGGAAGATTTTGAAGTACTTCAAAAAATAATGAGTGTTATCTCGGAAAAGTCAATAAAAGAATATCGTCAAGATAGAGGAGCAAGAACTTTAAGATAGGCTCAACGGGAAGTTACAGTCCGAAGATCTCAAAGAATTATTTACAGAAACAGGCTATTAGAGGAAGATCAAAATTTAGATATACAAGGTATTGAACTAGATGGTGATGCAGGAACAACAATAGATGTTGATAATTTAGTGAATTTATAAAACGATTAACAATGGACTAATTAGGAAATGAACGCCTAATTATAAGAGATAATTAGCAAGAAGGCGGAGTACGTCTTCTCTCTTACCAGAAACATTAATATTTTTGGTTATGGATTGGTTTGAATACCATTTATTGTTTTCAATTTAGATAGTGATAGCGGCAAAATTCGGTTCTTATTTAAATAATTCATCATGAACAGTTTTGTTGCAATAATTGTTAATTTGTTGTAATAGTAGGATTGCTGATAGGATTATTATTACTATTATTGGATATGTAAGTCATTGGGGTACAGTGACTCTTAGGTAATTAGTTAAGAATTATGGGTTAGATATATCTGCTCATTCATATAATTTATAGATAATTATTTGTTAAGTTATCTCTCGAATTCATAATTAATTGTAAATTGCAACATTACAATTTGGAAATTGTAAAATGTAAAACCCTATAAATTTGTAAAGGATTGGATATCTTGCCCTAGTTTAGAATCCAGAGGCCAAGGTAAAAGAAATGCAGATTGTAGCTGTCCATCCCTCCACCTCTCCATCCCTCCATCCATTTATTTTTCCATTCTAACGTACTAGCCCATTCTTCCATCCAGGACCTTGCTTGACAACTGCCATGTACCATTTTTAAACATCAGACTATAGTGTTGCATCATATGTAGCATCTAGCACGTGGCAAGTGCGGTCAGTTCTGCCTTGTTTACTACAGGCATTGCTTAAGAAAGATTATAGAACATTAAATATCATACAGCTATTATCTGTTTCAACTAGGATGATGTTCGCCCTTGAGCGCTACTAGGTGATCAGCCAATCGGAGTACTGCAGTGTTGTCGTTATGCAGTCCCTCTAAGTGGTGTGTGACGAGCTCCAAAGTTATCTATAATAAATACTATTCGCGCTAAGACATACATTCAATTCTGCAAACGCTGATCCACGTAGAAGGAGAGAGTATTATATTTAACATAACAGTAAAATCCCCATGTTTTGGCTCAAATAGTTTCCTAATACAAATAAAGTAGATACCATTATGTTGCATTGCAGCATAAGTACTGCAGTGAATATCATTATTGGTTGACATGTGTGCGTGAACATATATTTGAAATTACAGAACTGAAACGTAACGATTTGACACGAGGCGATAAAAGAAATATGTACTTTGAATAAGACAAGGTGTTTGTTAATTTCAATGAGAGGAAAGGATACACTTCCTGCTGGTATAGCAGAGTGTCTGATCACATTATATCTTTGTTTAAAAATGGTTCGTAATCGTAAGAGTTCAGAGCAGTAATTTCAGTTACTCTTCCATGAAAATGTGTATCACCTGGAGCAATGAGACACGATCCAACTCGCCCCCTTACTACTGCTAAAACAATCCACCAATTGAATTAATGTGGGCTGATATGTTGGAAACAGAAGCACTATTTTTAAACTGACTTATGTGGAACAACTTATTCACGAAGAAATTGACAAGGAACACAACAATACTGGGAAAACTGCGGGAGACATCAGATAATCTACAAGAAGACGACTTTTGGAAAGAAATAGCACGTAACGAGATTTTGGAACCTATCATTACAAATTTGCAGTACTCAGACGTTGAAGACAATGACAATGACGAATTATCTCTTAGCGTAAGTAACATGCACAGCTATACAGCTGCACCGCTGGTATTTTCGTTGGATTAGAATAATAAGTAATTCATAAACTATAATTTTAAGTTACGCATTTAAAACATTTCCATAATATACTAATATCCATGTTACAATTGTGATTTGAGCAACTGCATTATCAAAAAACTTTGCAAAATTCATTTTGGGTTCCCTAACGTCTAGCGCCAAGAAAACCCGCAAGTGTGCGAGAGAGGGAAATCTACAGAGAGTGGGGATAACGAGGTGGCAACACTGAAGGCATTAACACATCTGATGCGCTATAATCAAGAACTCTTCCCATTTGAAACACATAATAGTCATAATGTTGCTGTAGCGATTGGCACACCGTGGTGCGGCAGTCGAGCGGTTTTCTAGTTTTGCACAGCATCTTTGGCGTGGCGTGTCACTGGAAGCGCTTCATTCGGAGCGTCAGTGAATATTGGTCTTCTCTAAATGCTTGTCCACAGTGCGCTTGAGGCATCAAACGTAGGACACTCCAGCCCTCCCTTACCCTCCACTTCCATCCTTTGAAGCCATGCACTGAGAAGTATAAATCGATTTCTTGCTCTATTTACGCCGAGTCATCATCGTTTACGAAGACTCTGGAATATTACCTTATGTAGAGTGATGTGACCATCGAAATAAGATGTATATATTGCTGATATTCTGTCAGTTATTAAAATAGCATACAATCTAAAGCAATAATTCCAAGTAGATGATTCAGAAAGGAAAAATTGGAATAGTAATGGTTCAGTACATCAGAACACTCATGCATGATCCGTGAAATCAAATAATAAATATTAAAATAAAATAATTGTCCTTTCTCAGTGATACAATTTTATATTGGCGGGCAATGAGTTCCACTTGAGGCGACGGTTTGAAGCAAATATATATCGGCGAACAACGAGTTCTACGTTGGGGCGACAGTTTGAAGCAACAAATATTAATGGGTGTTTAGCTCAGGGTAAAGCAATGTGGTTTCTCACAGGGTATGCGTGGATATGTATGAGGAGGGTGGTTTTAACGTCACTGGGATTCCCGTCTCAAACTGGATTAATGACTTCTTCTATTATTATTTCATTAAACTCGAAGTTGCCGACCAAAGATTACCAATATCACTGCATTCTATTTTCCCATTCTGATACTTCCAATCTACTCCTGGTTTCTTCTAACTCTTTTCTATGCATTTCTCTTTCTTTGTCTGATTTCTGTGCTATTTCCTCCGTCGGTTTTTTGTTTACATTATCTGACGTTTCATTAACTAGATTGAAAGCTTCACTTTCCTTTGTCACCCTGATCTCTATTGCTACCTCATTCATATCATTGGTGATTTCCTCCAAATTCCTCGTCTGTATTCTATTTTCCCACTCTGATACTTCTAGTCTACTCCTAGTTTCTTCTAACCCTTTTCTAGCTATTTCTATTTCTTTGTCTAATTTCTGTGATATTTCTTCCCGCATTTTCCTGTTTTCATTAACTGACCTTTCACTAACTAGATTGAAAACTTCATTTTCAGCATTTTCTGTCTCCTCACAAACACCTTTTCCAAATTGGATGTTACCTGACCAGCTTTTTCTCTTCCACTCTCTATTTCCTGACTAACTTTCCTGACGTCCTCTAACACCTGTTCATTCTGTGACTTCTTCCTAGCTCTACTTCTCCTACCTCTTATTTCTCAATACTATCATTTATCTTTTCTCCTCTCTGATGAAACGTTTGATTGCTACCTTCTATTTCCCAACTTAAACTTTGATGATTATTACCTATCTTCTCACATAAACTTTGATTCCTATCATTTATCACATTGCTTAAACTTTGATTGCTATACTTCATCTCTTTTATTAAACTATGAGTATTATCAGCTATCTCTTTACATAAATTTTCATTGTCTTTTCTTAAACTTTCGAAATCATTATCCAACTTTTTACTTAAACTTTCGCAGTCATTCCTCATCTCTCTTCTAAACCGTTCATTGTCTTTTCTTAAACTTTCCAACATTCCTTTAATTACCTCGAAAATACTTGCTTTCCTTTCTACAGAGTTTTACTTAATATTTTTTACACTTCTCAAATACATTCACAATTGTCTAGTAGATAATATAACACTCTTTACCTTTGATTTTTATACTGGTTCCTGATGTCACTGAAGATGCCGGCCTTCTTTCTTCTTTCCAGTGGGACTGTTGCAGAGCTCCTTGTTGTCGAACGTCCTCGTGTCGAACCTTCTTCTCCTGTTGATCCTCGTTGTTGTGTTGAGCCTCCTTCTAGGGCTGAACCTCCTTTTCGGGTTGAATCTGCTTCTCGTGTCAAACCTCCTTCTGGTATCGAGTCCCGCGTTGGCGCGCTAATTTGAAGCTAATATGATGACGAGCAAAATTCTACGTTGGGGCTACTGTTTTATGCAAATGTAAATAATGGGTGTTTAGCTCAGGGTAAAGCAATGCGGTTTCTCACAGGGTATGCGTGGATATGTGTGAGAAGGATAGTTTTAATGATACTGGAATGCCCATTTCAAACTGGTTTAATGACTGCTTCTTTTATTATTACATTAAACTCGAAGTTGCCGACCAAGGATAACCAATCACTGTTTAAAGTTACTGAAGTCGGAATGCTTATTACTCGATAATACTTAATTAGTTACGTATAAACTGACAAATATCTTCTCTCATCACTTCTGGTCTGTCCTCGACCAAGACAGAAGAGGAGGAGTGCCCTAATCGGCTCCAATCCACGAACTGCCTGTCCTCACATCTGCGCGTGGGTTCCTAGCTTTCACTCCCTCAAAGACCATTATTCAACCAAAGATTCTCTTTGTGACTATTTTGTCATGCCATTAAGAAGGGTCCGAAGAAAAGCTCATTCAACAAAGTCAAGTGCCACCCTTTAGAAATATGCTAAGGACACTGTTTCTTACATTTCTTTTGTTATAACAGCTCAACCAACTGCACCTGTTCGTGTTGTTACAAACATACAAGACTCCTTTGAAATCCATCATGATTCTTTACTTATGGTAATTCTTAATTTCGGTATCAACAGTAGTCAAGTGAACGACAAGGTTTGGGAAGGTAGAGACAGAATAAAAAATTAAATGCGAAGAGGATATTTGAGCGGATCCATCGTCTCCCTTCGGTTGCTCTTACCACTGATCTACCATGGCAACGTGCCAGCACGACATTTAATTCTACATCGAGTTTCATTTTTTTCAGTAAACCACGGATATCTCATATACACTTAGGATAACATACCATAAAGCTGTAATCACTATTGCTTCCCTGCTATCTAATGAAGCTTCCCTTAACTACTGTGGATTTATTATATTACAGTAATGTATGTTAAGGTGTTTAACATTTTCGTTATGCAAAGAGAGAATGTGTCTCATGCAGTTTTCCCAGTCTTGTGCAACCTTATCAACTTCTAGGTGAACAAGGGCTCAGCGTCAGTCAATTTAAAAGTATTATTTCTTTTTGCAACATAATGTAGGCCCATATTAACTCATTTGGATTGTTCTGGCAGTGGAAAGGGTGAAGGTGGTTTATAATACCTCGTGTCTCATTTGAATTGCAAGCTGATTCAGCTGATACACTTTCCCTGGTTATTAAACGGAAGAACAATTGAATAATACTGCTTTGAAATATTTAGAGTAAACAGAGATTACGTACGATTCATAAACAAACAAGGTGTGACAAGTCACGATGCACAATTCTACAAGCCAGCAGGAAATGTATTGTGGGACAGGAATTTGGGACTATTCGCCGTTAATTTGTCTCCATCTTCATCAACCACACGTTCGGGTGCAATTTGGTACGGATTTCTATGTTTGAGATGGAATGTACGGTGACTTTTCGAAGATCCACGTGGAGAAGCCAGAAATAACAAATTCGTTGTATTTTGATTTGTTTCTTGATGATTGTGCCTGATTAAATAAGCGTCATGAGAATCTTGGTTTCAAGGCGTGGTTCGCAATAAAGTTTCGCAGAAGTCAAATTTTGTAACTATTTAATGGTATTATTTAGATTAGATTTTACTTGAACTTCCTTTCCCAGTCACTTCCAACATATCGATAAATTTTAACTTTGTTATATTTAAACAGTTTCAACTATTACTTAAATGTTGTTGATCTTACACCACCATACATCACACTCACCATTACAAAACATCTCTACCAAAATTATTGATTTTTCGTAACAATCGTTACTCCTCTCTTAATTTAATTTTGTGATTGGTCGATTTGATTCCACATCACAACATTACGTCATACAATTATTACTGCGGCCAATCACAAAATTACATATATTTTAACTTATATAAATTACCAAATATATTTACATATCATTTTTTTATAAATTTATAAATTTTTCATACCTCCTCCAAATGTAACCCAAAACTACTGTTAAAATTGTTTGTTCTCGCTCGAATTTAACAGACATCTTGGCTTATTCATAGTAATTCTTTTATCATGTCATGTCAAAGGTTTAGGCTTCAGCTCTGAGTAATTACAAATATTCGTACACGCATATATGTCAACCAATAATGATAACCACTACAAAGCTTACCCCACGATGCATTTGTTATAATATAATAGTGCTTTATTTATTTGTATTAGGAAACTATGAGTGCTGTTCAACAAAGAATAATCACTATTTTTAACAGCGTACATTTACTCATCCTCATAATTTTGACGGTTCTTCTCAAAATAGTCTCCCTAAATGCGATGCACTTCTCCCAGCATCTCTGCCAGTCTTCAAAGACATGCTGGAAACCATTTTTAAGAGATCCTTCAAAATCGCCTTCGCAGCCTTCACCACTGCTTCATATGATGTATAATGCCTCCCACGAAGGCGTTTCTTGAAATTAGGGAATAGAAAAATGTCACATGGGGCTAAATCCGGACTATAGAGAGGGTAAGGGATGCACTTCGTTGATTTTTGCGAGATATTCAGCAACAACATTGGCAATATGCAGCCGCGCATTATCGTGGTGCAGATCCAGCCTGCTTCATGGAAATGTGGTATTTTGCACCTGTAATGGACCTGCAAAGTTTTCAGGACATCCCTGTGGTATTTTCCAGTTGCTGATGTGTGTGCAGGTGCAACATGCTGATAAACCATTGCATGAAAATCTAAGAATATGATGACCATAACTTTCCCAGCAGAAGCAACCACTTTTGCTTTTTGAAGATTGGTGGTGAAGGAGAGTACTATATTGAGCTTTGCTGTTTGCTCTCAGAATCAAAATGATGTAGCCAAGATTCATCAGCAGTGATTAGGTTTGAAAGAATCTCCGAATTTTCCTCTAACATCAACTTTAACTGCATGTTACGACCATTGGAGCGGTAGGCGATACTGAACATGTCTGAACCTGCCTGGTTCTTATAGGCGGGAACCAGAAGTACGAACAATGAAACTACTACGATGTGTTTGTATCACATTAAGCTACCAGAATATAATATGATTAACTTTTATTGCGAAAAATTATGACCGTAAAAAGTTATGATCATTCTTTATTGAACAGCCGTCGTATTTGAGCTAAAAATATGGGGTTTTTGGGCACTCGTCACACACCACTTAAGGGGAATGCAATACGGCAACACCACAGGACTCTGATTGGTGGCTCACCTGGCAGGGCTCAAGGACAATCATAATCTCATTTGAAACACGTAACTAGTACATTCTCTTGAACCAGTAGGTGATCAATCTCATCACTAGCTTCCGTAGACACGGCTAGTTTGGAAGAAGAATCAATTTACAATTAATTGGTTTGGTCTAGGGATTATGATCTGAAAGTGGTATAAAAGTTCCCGTAGATATATAGGCATCAAAGTAGTGTTTGATTATCCTTTGGAAACGTTTTTGCTAGTACATTACCATCAAGATCCACATTTTTAAACTCTAAATTTTAAAGTTGTTATATATAACAAAATATGTTGAATACTTCATTGATAATATAAGTATATGTGAATAAGCGAATGAGTAGGTTAAGTGAAAAGGTGGAAACAAAGCAAGAGAAGTATTATTCACGACTTTATAGTAATAGTAAACGCCTAGTGACAGCAGTGTGAGTACACATAAATTTCAAAGACTATAATATATGTAAGAGTAATGTCGAAATTCACTGGAGTTCTTAATGAACTGCTACCAATAGATGCTTAATAAAAATAGATATATTTCAGACTTACCATTCTTATACTGTGTAATCGTTGTTTTTGATTTTAGCACTGACAGTTGCTATGTGTTTAAAATTTATTCCTTTAAAATGACCGTTTTGTTTGAAAAAGAAACTATTTTTATAGTTGGCCATGAATGGGTAAATTATGTAAATGAGATGACCTTACTTTATAGATTGGTGTTGACTAGTCAGAACAAGGACAGAAAATCAATAATCATGGTAAGATGGATTTAAAACGGCCCACTTGATTCTTGAACGTCGGAAGTGAAGGGCGTAAAATGTAATACATTGTGTGGGTTGGAAAGTCGGAAATAGGAAGTATTTCTTAATGAAAGACATGAATACAATTTGTTCATCGATAAGAGGAGTGTTTTAATTAAAAATAATTAGATGATTGAATAATTTTAAATTGTAAATAATTCAATTATGTCACAAACGTGTGAAAAGTTGACTTCCTTCTATACCACATCCTGAATCCATAGTTCCCAGGCTTTACTGACTTGAGCTATGTCAGAGAACATTCAGTACTTCCAGAATTTTCATCTTTCCTTTACTCCACATACCAATATGTAACATATTGTTATATAAGGCACCTCTTCGTGGGACTCTATAACTCATCATCCCATGGCTTCATCATCAGAATTCCTCATCTCTCCATCGCATAAGTAATATTACGTTACTAACTATCGCAAATATCCAATACATCTAACTTTAGAGGAGCAGACACTAATACAGCATGAAAAATGTTGAGGTTAAAAACAACAAAATGGGACAAAATATTACTACAACCAATCAAGATGAAAACACAAACAAGTTTCCTACACAAAGTTACGGAATCAAAAGCAGATCTGAATCTTCCTAATTCTACAGAAAATATTTTAATCAAAGAAAACCCACTAACTTTTGAAACAATTAATATTCAATTAGATTTAGAACAAATAGTTACAATATCTGAAACTTCCAAACCTGTACTAAATGCACTAGCATTAGAAACTGTGAACAATAGATACCCACCTGAAGAATGGTTACATATCTACAGAGATGGATCTAACTTGGACAAGAACTGAGGAGCAGGAATTAAGTGTGCACTGTTCTCATTCTTTCAACCAGCAGGATACCACACAACAAATTTTGATGCAGAAGTAGCAGCTATTCATATTTCACTCCAACACCTTCTATACAGAATAGATAAATTCAAAAATGCTGTCATACTTTCTGATTCTAAAGCAGTATTATGTGCAATAAGTTCATATAAAATGAGGTTAATCCAAATTAAAGAATGTCACAAAATGATCCAACAACTTCAAAAACTACAGAAAATAATAATATTACAATGGATACCTAAACATTGTGGAATTGCTGGAAATGAATCAGCTGATTTTCTTGCCAAAAAGGTGCAAATTTAATTTAGAACAAAAGTAAAAACTTACTCTTTACATCCATAAAAATATTAATCAAAAGCAAATATAAAAACAAATAAAACCAATCAATATCGAAGCCAAAGATAAAAAAATGGAACATTTTAATTAAAAATCCAGTTATTTTTTCAGAAATCCCGCGTAAAGCTGCAGTAGCAAATTTTAGATTACTTACGGAACATGATTATTTGGCCAAACATTTACACAGAATAGGAATTTAGACAAGTCCGAATTGTCCTCTGTGTAACCAAGAAGAGGAAATGACTGAAGAACATATTTTAACATGTGAAGCTCTACCTGCCGGACCCACTACAGTCCGGCCGCTCTGTCTCCGGCTCTGACAGTTCTCGAGAGCGGGAAGCGCGTTGTTGCCAGTTCTTTAGTGGTAATTTCAAGCAGAGGAACACGTGTATTTTAAATATTTCACGCATTTGCAGATCGTAACTTCGTAAATGTACGTGGACAATGTGTATATACATGAACCCAGAATAGTTGCATATGGAGACAATATACCATTTACTGGAAAAGAAATAACAAAAGCCTACTTCGCACGAGTGGAAAATTCCTTTCTCATATAATATTGATATGCATGTAGCCTTATAGCTTCTTTTTTAAAGCATCAAGTGAAGCGTTAAGGCTGCCTCGTTGCCTTTGCTTTCCCGGTGTACGCAGAACTGCAGACGGCGAACTTAAATCAGCTGGCACTTTTCCTTGGTCACATTCTTCCCACCTTCAAGGCGTCACAAACTCTGTCCAGCACTTTGGTAACAGGTAGTAGAGGCCCACCACTGTCCCGCTCCTTCTCGAAGTACTTACATGGCCTGCATAAAAATTCACGGCTTTATCTCTTATAAGAGCCTATTTTTTTCTTGAATTCTGACGAACCAGTAGCCATATTACTATAATAGGGATAATAATAAGACTTACAGACGCTAAAAATCGGAATTCACGTACAATCGAAGAATTAAACAAACCAGCAGCGCGGGATCCAAAAGCAACTAAAAGCCACGTAGTCCACACGAAATTGCAGCGGTAACACGGTGCTGGATTTGAAAGCCACGCCTCTCAGCGACAACGCTGATTGGCGCTAGCAGACAGTTTTAACTTCCTGAACACGTCACCGGATGTACAGACTCCCACTACCACCAACAGAAGGAGTTGGTGTGCATGAAAGGTGTGAACGAAATATTCGAATAGAGTGAAGTAAAGAATATGTTGGATGATAATGAAAGTAAAAGTTGGATTTCAATGTTTTTGAAGCTCCTATACTCTCATTATAAAGATAGTTCTGACGATATGTTTCCAATTACTCATTACTATATGTTGGTACCATTAACCTTCCCCCTCCGCCACCTGCAGTCACTAAACGTCAGAGCCGGAGATAGAGCGGCCGGACTGTACACAGGAATACTGGAGAGCAAGAGAGCTAATGGCTTCATTGCCAAAGCCTAGCATTTGAAAACAACAAGAACAACAACATATTACGTTACAATTGAAATGTAAAGTCACATAGGACAATATACCGAAGTATTTATTATGAGAAGATATACTTTTTAGTGTTACCTATTTGTAAACAAAACATGTATAACACGTGTGCAATAAATCCCTTAGAGAAAATTGGAAAAATCACTGCATTGCTCTAGGAAACCACACACCTCATGAGCTTTTGTGTTTGGGCAGCCCTTTAAAATCTCAGCTTCACTATTTGAACACTCTCCAGTGTTGAAATTCTCTCGCTTTTTCTTCTCTCCCTCTCTCTCTGTCTTTCTTTTTCTCTCCCGCTTCTCATTCTCTCTATGCCAGGACACTGGCAGACGAACTGGCAATATCAAAGCTTCATCTTCTACTTCATAGCAGACTGCCCCAAGCATCTGGTCTTCTCACTCTGACCTTATAATAACATGGATAGCTCTCTGTGCTACTGTTGCATTGAAGGTTTGTCAGCGAAACCGTTTCGTTAACTGCCTTAAGCCTACAGAGATTACTAACGTTCTTTTGACAAATGAAACAGAATTCTAAAGGATAGAACTGATCGTAATCTGTCATAACCACATTTCCTCTACCCAAAATAAATTTACAAACACGCCTGATATGCCAGATACATACAGCCCTTATTATTATTCATTTTACGTAAACACAGTAGCTTTCTATAAAGGAGAAACAGTGGTAAACAAAGCACTGTGGAAATGTGTGTAGTGTTTCACGCCCGCTTTTAGTACATACGGCACCGCAGGCGGTGACACTGATGATGCATGAGAAGAATATGGAGCTCCGGTGGAATGAGATGGCAGGGGAAACCGGAGGTCCCGGAGAAAACTCGCCCCCAGCGCCGTGTTGTCCACTACGAATCTCACTTTGCGGTCGCCTGGGATCGAACCCGGGCCGCCTTGGTGAGAGCCAAGCGGTCTAACCACCGAGCCATGGCACGGCCTAAGCACTGTGGAGACAGAACATTAAATATTTTTATGAATATGGCGTTTCTGAGTATAAATAATAAAGATATTTTCACTATACAAAAGAAAACGTTTCAATTTTAAACATAAAAACAAACTATAATATTTCACACATCATTGTGATCCAAACCTCTGGTTATCACATGTCTGTTTTTTTAAACATTCTTACTGTGGTCGAAAGAGACAACTTTTGTTCTGTTTCTTTTAGTGTAATATTTGATGTTGAACTTTTGCAGTGGTCAATTTATTAGAAACACAAAATATTGATCACGTAAATAGGAAAAAGTTGTGGGAAATCATGACTCGAAGAGGCTACCCAAATCATCTCATTAAAGTTCTAAAATCTATATATCAAAATACAACAATCAGCATACATATTGGAAATGGAATGTATAGTAAATGGATACATACAAATCAGGGTTGCAGTTTGTATCTTATCTTATTCATAATTTATATAGATGATCTGATTAGAGTGTGGATGTTTAAGATTAACGGAGGCATTCATCTTGCACCAAAATTTATTCTTAAGACGATGCTATTTGCGGATGATCGAATAATTATAAGTAAAACTGAAGACGAGCTGCAAAGAGCAGTATATATTTTACACAAGTAATGTAAAAATTATAATTTCAAAATTTCCACAAATAAAACAAAAACAATGGCGTTTCGAGGTAAAGACACTATTAGAACCAAAATAGTAATTGATGATATTATCTTAGAGCAAGTTACGGGTTTTAAATATTTGGGAACATATGTCAGTTATAAATATGAAAATGATTTTAAAAATAAATTACCAATGTTTCAATAAATATGCGGCATAATAAATAGAAGCCTAAAAACTAAAACCAGAAAAGAAACACGGATGAAATTTTATAAAGAAATGACTGTGAATGCTTTTCCTTTTGTTTCTGAAGCATGGACATTAACAAAAGCAGACAAAAACAAGATACAGGCTGCCGAAATGAGATTTTTAAGAGCAGTAATGGGATGTACTCCTTTAGATAAAATTCCAAATTAAAAAATAAGAAGATTTAGAAATAAGTTCTTTAGAAGAAAAAATAATAAATTATAGAAATGAATGGAGAGACCATATTGAGAGAATGCTGAGAGATAGGATCCCAAGAAGAGTTATAAACTATAAACCTAGAGGAAAGAGACATCTGGGAAGACCACGAAAACGATGGTCAGACATGCTTTAAGCCGGAGCAGGCGGCATTGCCTAGCCCTTGGAGTGAAGAAGAAGAAATATTGAGAAGAAGTATAATCAAATTAGAATTAATGGGATTCCCTCATAGAGGATCTCCTGTATCCGGGAAGAAACATAAAGCAGTATATTCAGCCTGAAGGTCAAGTACTTACGATAGTAAGTCGCCACAAATGGTGTATCTCGGATACGAGGGCCCCTAGTGGCTTACCGGGAAAATATGAGTCAATTGGAGAATTTAATGTTAGGACGGCACGTTGGCTATGGTAGGTCGATGGGTTAGAGCGACTGCACGGAGCCCAGGAGATACGTGGTTCAAATACCGGCCATGATATTGAATTTTTCATGTAGTCTGTATCCATACCTAAAGCTTCTTTTTCTGGGCAGCATGACAGATATTGAACCCTTTGTCAGTAATATCAGTGCCGACGATGTTGTTTTGTTTCTCAGTGCTAGAAATACACTAATTTGTGCTGAAAATGAGCAGCTATATAAATTCGCATTTCTGGCACACGGGGAGAATGGCAGTGGTCTGTAGATTATCCACATTTTCTAAGACAATACCATAAGCCGAAACGATATCATTTGTTCTATTTCAGACAACTTTGTGGAGGGAGCACACGTTTATTGCATCAACATTTTGAGAAGAAGTAGAATAAGGAATCAGTTAGGAATTGACAAAAACTTCCATTGCATACAAAGCGTTCTATGTGCACTGAGACAGAGTTAGTGGAGAACATGGGTTTCCTATATGCAGAGTTTGAGGATAGTGGTATTAACCTAGATTGTTTTAGGGGAAATCAATTGCAGTGCTCGTTGTTGCCTGCACTTCCAACCTTTTTCAGTCTCGTTCCACTTACCGATATTTTTGCCACTTTATTTTTACAGCACAGTCAATTTAGTTTCACATTATCTCAGTCAGTAAAAGCGGAACAGACTTGACAATCACCTGAAAATCAACCAAGAGGATAACCCTATTAATCTCTGTGATATCAGCGTGCAGTAAAACTCAAATGTAAGGTATTAGGCTCCCGAAATGTGATTTCCCTTTAAAATAAAACCATAAGTTTTGCAATGCCGATCTCGTGCCAATAGAGAACTTAATTTATTTTCAATCCGCCTATACAGTGGTACCAATCTTGAATTGAGCTCTTATCAGACCAGAAAGGATAAGAGCTTGGGAGGGCACGTTTTGTATAACAGTTCTCCATTGACTGCCTCCAGGAATAATGCCAATGACTTCCAAAAGATTCTGTATTTGAAGTTAAATAATAATGAATTGATAAACATAGGAGATTCTTAAATTAGGACCTAAAGCCTTCCTGGAAACGCACGCCTTGGTAGTGTAGATGGTGGCATGTCTGTTCAAGAGGTCCCGAGTTCGAATCTCGGTCAGGGTGAGCTACCTGGATAAGGTTTCTTCGGGGTTTTTCCATTATCCTTAAAGACGAATTTCGGGTAACTGTAAGCTCCATGGACCCTGGAATCATTTTAGCATCATTTCACCCAATTCATTCACCTTCCGATATGACTTGACGTTGGAATTTTTTTTGTTGTAATTTTACGTCCTCCAACCTTAAGATGGAGGGGAGGCTGTCTACCGAGCGGCCCATTGGCGCTGGAGTGCCGGAAGGCAGCGTGCTGTCGCCGGCACTCTTTGCAGCTTACATGGCTGACATACTCACGCACCACAACACCCACACTTGTCATTACGCGGACGATCTTATGATCTTCGCAATCAACAAAAACCCTAGGTATACCTTTCGGCAGATCCAAGCCCAGCTCCGGAAAATGGCGAATGGCAATTAACCCGGAGAAGAGCTCTGTGATTCTCCTGGTGAAAACCAGAGCCAACCGGTTACAGCAGAACTTCGTTTTACGGCGTCGTGGAATCCCATGGCTTCAAACGGCGAAGTATCTCGGAGTGACGCTGGACCGCAAATTAACTTACGCTCCGCAAGTCAAAGGCAAGGTCCAGCTTGGTCACGTCGCGCTCAGGAACCTATACCCAATATTCCGTTCTACCATGCCCCTCCGTCTCAAACTCCAGCTGTATCGGGCGATCATCCCGCCCATGATTTTGTACGGCTGTGAGATCTGGGGACCAAAAAAAAAAAAGGCCAAGATCTTGCTCTACAGCAAGACCTCGGCCTCCTTAATACTGGGAGTCTGGTGCCTATTTTACAAACCAGACTGTGTTCCACACTTTATTCAATTTTTGATACATTTGTTTTACAATGAGTATTTTGAGGTACCCTAGGAGTACTTACAATTAATTATACATATAAATATTACTTAATTTCTAACATTAGCTTATCCTAATTCCTAACTTTAGCTTAACCTAATTATTTTCTGTCATTTCCGGCAGTTTGTCTTAGGTTGTCTTCCATTGATGAATTGTTCCCTTGCCTTAATTGAGAAAGTGTTTGCCGCTTTGTCAAACCAAGTCCAGAGTCGTCTGCTTCTTATAATTTCGTGAATCGACCTGTCCTGTACGTACGACATCGCTGTTGTCCTATGTCGTATTGTTAGCGGACATTCCCATACAGCATGTTCCGGTGTTTCGGTTGTTCCACATCGGCAGCTTTCTGTGTCTTTCAGGTGGAATCATCTGGAGAACAGTGGCAAATACCACTTTCGTCAGACTCCAGACGCTGCAGAACAGGGCGCTACCGGTCATCTACGATACTGACTGGAGATTTCCCGCCCATATCCTTCATGAACATTCAAACATCCCGTACATTGTCGACGTCATTCGAGAGAGGGCACGTTCAATGTACGACAAAATTCAAACCCATGGCAGCCCTTTGGTGAACTCACTGGGCAGATATGACCAGAGGGAACAAAGACGCTTGCCATCTTAGAAACTCCCAAGAGACGCCTAGGGGCCTCTTGGTTAACCCAAGGAAAACCCCAAACATCTCCAACTTTACATAACGCCTGATGGCTAAAGCGTTAGGCCACCCGTACTCAAAACGGGGCAAAAGCTCTAAACAGATCCTCTCCCAACGGGAGAAAGTAACAAACCCGCCTAGCTGTTGCCTTCTGAGAACACTCAAGGGCAACCAGTTAACACCAAATCCCAACCAAACAAAAACCTACCGCCAGCAGAACAAAATAAAAACCCATCTTGACTCACTCCGCAGGTTAAGCCGCAAAGCGGCTAAGTACTGCGGCAGAAGACACCCGGACGGGGAAAGAGCAAAATAGCCCCGCCCGACTAGGACTACCTCTGGACCTCCTCATCATTTGTTGGACTGACGGATTAGTGCATATTTTCCGAGTGTTTCTCTTACCTTAAAAGACGCATAAGACACTGCGCTGCCTTACCCAAGCTGATATATGTATAACTTCATTGATTCAATTCACTAAGAATTATCTATCTAGTAATCAAGAAGTTTTGATTCAGTTAGACTTTGTGCGAGTAGGTGAATTTTGTACCTGTAGCAAGCACTTCCACCGCCTGTTGTAAGCGCCACAAGACCCATTGATTTCGGAATACCTCTCCTTATATACCTGTAGAAATGTTCAAGAACGTTCAAGAAGCCGATGTATCCAGCAATAGCGTCAAATTGTTAAAGCTGGACGAGCGGGCGGCCGGTGTTCTTGTTCTAATACCTTTGGACGTAACCGCTCGTTACAATATATAACGATATGGGTGTTTCAAACTGCCCAGTGAATAAGTACTTGAGTGCAATTCCGAAAACTGAATTAAATAAGGGACTTCATTTCGGTTAACTCCATACAAACCCATATTTCTTATAGTACGGTATTGTGTATTAGCGAATACTCCACAATAAAGGACTCCTAGTCGTACATACCATAACGCAGGAGGATCAATGAACACCCAAGTGTTCTTACTGTTGTAGTTTGAACGTATTTCATATCATAGCAGTAGGTGACAAAACAATACAGAGTGCTGAAGTAGCTCTCAGTGATATTGGTTATGAAAAACAAACTTAGAACTGGAAAGTAATCACTCATAGAGTACCCCAAGGTTCCGTGTTAGGGCCTTTATTATTTCTGATTTATATAAATGACCTCTCACTTTATATAAAGGACACTGCAAGTACACTTCTTTTCGCTGATGACACTAGTGTCCTGGTGACCAGTACAAATATAAACGAGTGTATAATTAAAATGAATTCTGTTTTGAATTGTATATCATGCTGGTTTAAAGCAAACAAATTATCTGTGAATCTAGACAAAACAAAAGTGGTCAAATTTATGACCTGTCGTACGTCACATATTCAAATATAAATCGGGATTAATGATATGCTATTAGAAGAATTTGACAGCATAAAATTTCAGGGCCTTCAAGTGGACAGATGTTAACATTGGAAAGCTCACATAAATTATATCTTACCTAAACTCAGCTCTGCCTGTTATGCTGTCCGAGAGCTGGTTAATGTGAGTTCTATTGACACACTTAAATTAGTATATTATGATTACTTTAACTCTATTATGGAATATGGAATATTATTTTGGGGCAACTTAGTAGAAAGTAAAAAAAAATATATCTTATGCAAAAGAGGGTTATAAGAATCATTACTAACACCCACACCAGATGCTACTATAAATATTGTTTTACAAGATTGAGGATATTAACGCTTCCTTGCATGTATATATTCTCAATTCTAAAATTCTTTGTATGCAATCGTGCTTTATTTGCAGCAAATAATGTAATTCACAAAATAAACACTAGACAAAAGTATAATATCCATTATCCCAGTGCTAAACTCTCTTGCTTCCAGAAAGATGTGCATTATGAAACTATCAAAATATTTGGCGCACTTCCTAATGTTCTTAAAGAAATAGTTGATAATTTCGGTGCTTTTAAAAAAGCTGTTAGAGAGTACCTTGCTCAAAATCTTTTTATTCTGTACAAGATTATCTGAATGACAAGTTATCCTGGTAATACTTCTGTAGCTCTATAAGTAGTATCTAACTATTCTAATGACCAATCATTACTAATAAATCTTTGATGCAAGTTGAAAGTTTATTTTAATGTATATGTATTTAATAAATAACATGAATGGTATACATTGCAAAAAGGTTGAGACGTACTGGCATAAGCCAAGTGAAAGCTTGTTTAAAAAGTGTTTCATTCTGTATCATATATAATTATCCCTGCTTTGTTTTTCATATTGTTGTTCATATTGCCTGTGTACTATAATATGTATCTTATGTTAACTTTTGTACATATATATGCTATTAAACTTTATACCTCTGGACATGTTCAATGTTCACAACCTTTTCTGGCTACAAGTGAACCTACTGAACACAAATCAATCTAATGTAATTGGGTTTTTTCGAATTGCTTCCAGCTTGCACGAAAAGCAAAAGTTTAACCCTTGTGTATGGAGTCGAATACTTATATAAAGCATATGGAACCGAATTTGTGACACTTACATGCGTACACTTCCCACTAGTTCGCTAAACTAAATGTTTCTTTTCACGTGTATATATTACCACCTAATTTTTGAAACAGCTATGGTGAAATTAATTATTTTCTTTTAAGTTTGCCATTAAAGAGGTCTTAAGTCGAATTATTCATATGACATAGTTGTTTCTCTTGATTCCCCATACAAAATGTCAACGCTGCGAAAATGATAGCTCCGAAGCGAAAATTTACACACTACAGGTATGGGCATGAATAATTTAAGTATGAGACATGTATCCACAAAAGTGTTAATGTGCATCTTGGTGCTGTAAATGAACTTAGCAAGCATCTTTTCAATAATCCTGTTTCAAAAACAATATACTTTGGAGAAGAGTATACACCATTTGATCACCCCCTATGAATTTCTGTCGCAGTGGGATGGATTATGAAAATGGTTAGAAGGTGCATAGTTCATTGAGCTTCATGGCAAAATGTATCAAGCACCTCTGGTAACCCGTTAGCAATTTAAGCAAATGGTAGTCTGTTTCATCATCATCATCATCATCATCATCATCATCATCATCATCATCATCATCATCATCATCATCATCATCATCATCATCATCATCATCATCATCATCATCATCATCATCATCATCATCATCATCATCATCATCATCATCATCATCATCATCATCATCATCATCATCATCATCATCATCATCATCATCATCATCATCATCATCATCATCAAGGATTGGGCCCTGTTACCCGTTCTGTTCTCTTGAAGAGCTTACTGATCCTTCCAGCGCAGAGCTGGACGTCCTACATCTCTCTTTCCCTTCGGCATATAATCTAAAACTCTTCTCGAAAGTCGTTCCGCGTCCATTCTTAAAATATGATTTTTCAATTCATTTTTGTTCTTTGTTATTTTACTGTTTAAACTAAAAATCCAAAGCTCTTCTCTTATATTTTCGTTACTTACGTGGTCTATTCTTTTATAATCTGCCACGCTTCTCAAAAATCTCATCTCTGCCGATTCTAGCTGTTTGTCAGTGTCCATATTTCGGAACCGTAAGTTAACGTTGGGGCTGCCATTATCTTTTAAAATTTCATCTGTGTTTCCTTTCGTGTTTTCCTGTTCAGCGTTCTTACTATAGTCCCACGCATTTGATTGAATCTGTTTAATTTCACCTCAATATCCTTGTTGTTATTACTGCTACTGTGTAGCCTAGACAGTTAAAACTATTAATCTGTTCCATTATTTTATTGCTTATAACTATTTTTGCTGTTATGTTGTTCTTTCCTCTAAAATCCATTACTTTAGTTTTGTGTTCTGAGATTGAAAGGTTATATGTTTCCGCCATGTTGTTTAAACTATATACTGCTATTTGCATGTTATCTTCTGAGTGGGATATTATCACTTGATCATCAGCAAATAATCCTGTATTTAAAATTATGTTTGCATTCAGTAAATTTTGTTTTATATTTTGCTGTAATTCTTGCACCAAATTATCTATAAAGATATTAAAGAGTATAGGTGATAGAGGGCATCCCTGTCGTACTCCTTTATTTATGTCAACTGCTTCTGTTTTCCTTCCATTCTTTATTATTGCTATTCTAGTGCTTTATTCATACCTTGTACAGTCCATATTAAATGTGCTGGTATTCCACAATTTTCCATCGCTATCCAAAGTTTATCACTTAAAACCAAATCGAAGGCTTTAACATAGTCAACAAAAAGCATAAATGTGTCAACATTAAATTCTTTGTTATTTCAGTTGTTGAATTATAAATATACTATCCGTGCATGATGTTCCTTTTACCTTTTTGTCTGTTCATTCGACTTAATTTTGAATTGAAAATAAATATTTTTCACATAGGGGTCTCAGACCTTTGTAGTAACAAGCGGCCTAACCCAGAAGTAAAATAGATTATTAGAGATTGTCCAAGAGTGAATCACCTTGAGGAATAATGATTATCTTCGAGAGAAGGGTATATTACCAATCAGAGGGTTCTGCACGAGAATATCCACTACCAATACACACATATAGTTACTGAAGGTACCACAGACGGTTGAGAACTCCCTCATTGTTTCACTAAGAGGGCAACGTAATAAGGATTAAAGGTATAATGTCGACGACTACGCCTCAGGTGTATCGGCTTAAAGGATGTGAAGGTAACTGCAGCGCTATTCTGTTAGGATCATTGAAAAGTTAGTGTCCTAGTCCAGACCCAAAATTGGGAGGGTGAGAGGAAGAACTTGCTGCCCCGACATATTGATCGGGTGTAGTGCCCCGGCTGGGCCACACCGCGGTGTTTAAATTCCACACCACTGCAGCAGTCCTGCCTTCGATTTCAGGCCACGAAGCCTCTCAAGAGACTAAGGGATAAAGTAGTTAACCCTTTCCTGACCTGTAATGAGGAACTTCGGTATTCTCACGGGGCTTGCCGGACTTCATTTGCCAAGGGGTACATGTACAAAAATAACTGTGTTAGATTTAACTGTACTTAGCTTGCATAACTTAACTCCAAACGCAATATCCCTGAAAATCCTGTTCTCTGGACATTTGGAAAAATGGCATAAATAATGTGCACTGAGGAGAAAATATGCTGAATAATGTAAGAGAGTACTTAACACTTTCACCGTGTTTTACAAATGCTTTACTTTTCTTAGAATACCTATTCCTCTATTCACTTCATATTAATTGAGATACAGATTTGCAAACATTAATTCCTGGTAGGTGCAACGTGAATATGGCAATATGCAGGGCTTATACGTAATTATAGCAAGCAGTTAGTGTTTCTTGACATAACCTTGAAGGAGAGAAAAAGGGCGAATAGCGACTTCCCAAAATAGAAAACCATGAATATTTCAAAATTCAAATTAATAACAGAGAAATTGACGGAAATAATCATTTCCTTCACACCAGCCGTGTGGAGACTAAGGTTTGGATGAGTAGAGCCAGATTGAAACATTCAATGCCATAGACCGGATTTGAAGAACGAATCTCCCGTTGTACGTGCGGTTGCTCTAAACCATTGAGCTACTATGGCCAACTTGCCGAAATGATATTAAGTTCTCCAACTGACTCGTATGTTTCCCGGTAGACCACTAGAGGTTCTCATATGCAATGAGACACACATCGTCTGTGGCAACTTACTATTCCGAAAGTACTTAAGACCCAGTCTTCATATTTTACTTACGTAAATTGATGGAAACAATTTCTTCCACACAAGGTTTGGATGAGTAGAGCCAGTCTGAAAAATCATTGCCATAGCCCGGATTTGGAACACAAATCCCCCGTTCTCCGTGCGGTTGCTCTAAACCATTGAGCTACTATGGCCAACATGCCGACATGACATCAAATTCTCCAACTGACTCGTATGTTTCCCTGTAGACCACTAGGGGTTCTCATATGCAATGAGACACACATCTTTTGTGCCGACTTACTATGCTGTTAGTACTGAAGTCACAGGCTTCATCATTAAACCTCTGTGTTTTACCTAGGTAAATTGATGGAAATAATTTCTTTCACACTAGCCTTGTGTAGGCTAAGGTTTGGATGAGTAGAGCCAGATTGAAAAATTCAATGCCATAGCCCGGATTTGAAGGACGGATCTCCCGCTCTCCGTGCGGTTGCTCTAAACCACTGAGCTACTATGGCCAACGTGCCGATATGACATTAAATTCTCCAACTGACTCGTATGTTTCCCGGTAGACCACCAGGGGTTCTCATATACAAAGAGACACGCACCTAATAACAGAGAACTTCATAAAAATGATTCAAGCAAAAGTATATATTGGAAATAAATGGTGTGCTTTGAAGCGCAATCTACATTTTTACTGTAGCAAAATTTCAACTATCTCTTACGTTTTACAGTTATTGGAAATTCGTTCAGAAAGAAGAGGATTTCAGAAACTTATTCCTAGGACGTTCAAATGGAAAACCATTAATGTATCATGAAAATATATATTAATTTTGTGGTTAAACACAGTTTTTTAGAGCCAGTTCTTCTTAATGAATGTTTTTAATTGTTCAGTGTAAGATGTACTTTGGGATGAGGTAATTTGGAAATCTTCGTATTACATCCTTAATACACGCTGAGTTTCAATAGCAGGTTGATTATTTGACCCTATTTTATATGTTATGTTGTTAACTGACACATGCGGGCTTTTATAAACGGCATTTTTGTTCTTAGAGTCTAAAACTATGTATATTTGGTGAAATCCCACTATAACATGTTTGGATGTATGCAAAATATTGCGTACTACAAGAAAAATTAAACAGAGTTAAGCAATTCTGATTAAAAATTATATATTTATCCTTAAATGCTATAAGTTAATCATTCTTCTATCTGAATAGGGAACCACTTTATATTTCAGTTCTAGCAGTTATTTTAGATACTTCCTGCTTTGTTAAAAATAGTCAAAGAGCAGCACAGTGGTGTTGTTGTAAGGTTGAACCTCCTCCTCTGAGGAGGGGCCTTCGATATTTTGCCATTTCGGGACCTTGTCCCTTATTGGTGTGGTGGTGAGTTTTAAGGATATGCTGGTGGGTAGACGGTGGGTGGTGAATTGATAGTGATAGTTTTGTAATTAGTTTTTAGGAATTGGTAGTGTAATGGATAGCTCAAATATGTTCTGTAGGAGCCTATGCTGGGGTTAGCACTAGTCTGGGTGGCTTGTAGGTTTCACCGGGGTCGAGGTCATATTCCCCCAGACCTCGGTTAAGACTGTTGAAGCTGGAAGGGAGTTTGTTATAAAAACCATAGGATAGGGTAAGGATGTAGTCTGTGATTTTTGGGAATGGAAAGGTCTGAATGGATATTATTTTTTGGGATGTACCAATCGAAATTTGCTGCTATCCGAAGGTAGCGGTTTTGAAGGACTTGGAGTTTGAGGAGATGGGATTTTGCTGCAGCTCCCCAGAATGTAGGTTAGTGCAGGGCACAGTATTTGCTTGTAAATGAGCAATTTGTTATGCAGGCTCATAGTCGATTTCCTATTGTACATTGGATACAGCATGGCTATTCTTCTGGACACTTTGTTTGCCACAGTGCTGATGTGTTGTTTGCCCGTCAGATGCCAATCCAGGGTTACTGCGAGGTATGTAGCCTCCGTGGACTATTGTACTTCTCCGACCAGGCGGAGATTGGGTACATCTTGCAGAGCGCGGCGGGTGAATGTGACTGCCTGAGATTTGGTTGCATTTATCTTGGGTCACCAAGTGCTGAACCAGGCAGAGAGCATATCAGCGTAACACTGTGCCTTGCTTTCTGCGTTAACATGAAGCTTCGATGTGACTGTTAATGCGGTATCATCAGCGAATAGATAAAGGTTACAGCCTATTAGGGTAGGGAGGGTGTTAATATAGGTGAGGAATAACAGGGGACCAAGGAGATACCCTTGAGATACCCCGGCGTGAATACCATAGGGCTGAGATTAATCAAAGAGATTAGTACTTGTAATAAAATAAAGAAGTAATGTAAGGTAGGTAATGGTGTAACCATGACAACATAATATGATAAGAAGTTGTTAAATGTTTTAAAAGATTTTGTTCTTCTGCTTATGAAAGTCTTAGGGGTAAGAGGTATTTGTTTCTCCGAGTGTGTTCAGAAACAATTTTGTGTGTGCATCAAAGATGCATGAGTAGCGTGTGCGCAAGAAGGAAATATTTCAGCGTGGCATCTATCGCTGTTTATACAAAGACTACACTAATAATATTTAGAATTGTAACAAAAGGTTTGAAAATGTGTACGAGGAATTAAGTTTCCATGTTTGAATAAGAAAAGTATTATTCATTCTTCAAAAGTTATAATACCAACATTATCAGTCCCGTTACCACAATACTGGGAAAGAAAAAAACTCATCACTCAAGAATTACAGATGTGCCTAATTATCCAGAGTTGCAGGAGAAACTTCTATATTTCTTCAAGATCGTTACCAAAGGTGAGAAATTAATCTGCATCCACCTTCATACCAAATAAACCTGCTTCAAGATGATGCATCATCATAGCAACTTCAAACATCTCATGGGTATAAAATATTTCTTCTGTTGCCCTCTTGCATTCATATTTATTAATTATAAATAATATATATGACACCAAATTATAATAAAATATGTTTACGAGATTTTCTTATGTTTCTTAGTTGTGCATTTTTTACTATCTGCATTTTACACTGCCTCCTGACATCCAAAGAGATTCTATATCATAAAAGTGCCCTCTACAGCTTCTCCCCTGCCAGTAACGAAGTTACGATAATAGCTCTGGGGACACTGTCAAATCTGACACTCCAAATAAACAATAATTGAGATATCCTATTTTTTTACCGGAATTGGATGTGGAGTGAGCGGCTGTTAAAGGGAGAAGTTAGGAAGGTTTTTGGGATTCCGCTGAGCACTCCCGTTAGTACGTTATTGAACTTCCCTCCAGTCGACTGGTAGGAAAGCTTACGGGGTACTATTCGGCCTGCTGCCATGACCAAGGCCCTGACAGCAGCCCGGGAAGTTGCGGGGGTTTGTGGGAGGATAAAACCGGGATCAAATGGGCATCTTTATTGTCGATCATAGGGGTAGTGAGGCAAATTTCTTTCGCAGGAATAAGCCAGACAGGATGGCTTCCTCCTGGGTGTCGGTGTTGGGCGTCGGAGTGGTGGCGTGGCTGGTTGTTGTGGAGATGTGTTGGAGGTGGGCGTGAATCTCTACGATTGTTTTCGCGAGCTTGGTGTGTTTTGCCTCTATCTAGGCCAGCTTCCTGGGGATGGAAGCTGTGGTGTCGGTGTTATGTGCACTTTGAATTAGTTACTCCAGTCTGTCCAGTCGCTCCGTGAGGCTTGTGGCGTTACTGGAGTGGAGTTCGGCGTGTCTTCGGAGTTGGTCTGCTGTGCCTTTGTGGTGAGTGGCGACTGACTTGGATGCGTCTTCCATTGCTGACAGCCTGGGAGCAATGTTGAGGACCTCGGTGTGCAGAGAGTGAAGTTCACTTTTGGTGTCCGAGTTGGCGGCAGAGAGGGTCGTTGCTAAGGCAGTCAGCTGGTCTGTGGTGCTGCGATGGAGCGTGGCAGCTGACTTGGATGCGTCCTCGAGAATTTGAAGCCTCGGTCCGATGTTGGCGAGTTCGGTGTGAATGGTGCGGAGGTCATTCCTGGTGTCGGTGTTGGCTGCGGAGAGTGCTGCCTCGACGGCAGCCAATCGTCTGATGATGTCGTAATTTTCCCGCTGGAGGGCACTCAGGATGTCCCGCAGGTCCTCTCCAGGGGGGACAGTAGCGGCCGCAGGTGCGGACTGGTTAATGATTGCTACTGCGGGCGTAGTGCACGAGTTCTGGCGAAGCTCGTTGTGCGGGTAGAGCGGGCACTGCGTCTGGCCGGTGTAGTGGTTGTGGTCGTTGCAGGTGGCACAATATCGGCGTCGGTGGCGAAGGTCGTGTTGTCGGCACTGCCCGATCAGCGCTGAGGCGCCGCAATAGTGGCACCTGGGTCGGGTAGTGCAGTTCTCGGCGACGTGTCCGTATCTGCAGCATCGCCGACACGGTAGTTGGCGTGCCGCCCTTCCAGCCTCAACTTTGAGCTGCCGCCCTAAACTTCTCACACCATCTTGCAGAGTTCAGATACCGCGTAGGAAAACGCACCACTCGGTTCCTTCCCCCACACCCTTTTCTCGTCTTTTGGGTAGAACTAGCAGGCTGGTCATTCTCTTTAACTGTTGGAAGCTTATGGAAATAGTCATTATCTCGGTACTAAATAACTGCAGGTTTTAACCTGCCGATGGAGATGTTAACTTATCTGCCCTTGGCTCTTACAGTGAAAAACTTCTCTTGACGTTTAACAACGGCGAATGGTCAATCGTAAGGAGGTTTGAGTGATTTCTTCACTTCATTAATTGGTTTGAACACATGAGAGCAACTGAAGAGATCTTCATGAATGAACACATTTCTTTTATTGTTGTCGCGGGGTATGTTAGGTCTCAAGTTGGTCCATATGCCGTCGTAGATCAACAACACTTCAGAGTAGCTTTTAAACAGATACAGACCAAATATTGATAAGCTATATTTTATAGATTTAAAGGAGTAATATGTACCGATTAAACCTGTTTTAACTTCGCTGTGAAACTGTTCATTTGATTCCAGCCCCAAAAATGATATTAGTATATTTATATTTGCCCTTCAAAATATATTTTTAAAATATTAAAGAGGAAATCGTTGTGACTGAGAAAGTAAGACATGATAGTGTGACTTAAGCATTGAAAATCAATAAGGTTCATTTGTTTCGACGACGTTGTAAGGAGTTTAAAATTTGTTAATTTGTCCAAATTAAATTTTGAAAAAGAAACTATACAATTAGTAAATAAATACAGAGATCTTATTGGTTGACATGTAAGACATGGTGAACAGGAATGAGGGCAAAATTAACAATCTTGATTTTGCGGAAGATAGCGTCATTCTACGTTCCATCGTCGCAGAAGACGGAGTATATTGTGACTTTGTGGGTTCGTAAAATTAAAAGTCCAATTGCACAAACTCAAACATTTTCTTTATTTCCACCGACTTACAGTTGAACACTTGCCAATCACACAGAATTACGTAATGCACACAATTACGGTTCACCAGTTCGTCCGTTACAGTTCCACTGCACGTTCACAGTTACGTACACTCTTCCGTTGCACGTAGACAGTCTTCTCGTCCGTACACTAGCACGGCACTCCTATGTTGCTCGCCAAGAACTGACTGAACTCACTCACTGCAACCCTTTTTATAGGAATATCGCTGTTTTCTCGAAGTCTCTCGTTTCAGTGAATCACCGCAAAGGTCCCAGACGGCAGCGGAACGGGGAAGAGGCGGTCAGCGATAAATGACACTTCCCTAATCAACCCCTGATTTAGTGACTGAGATAAATGGGTGGGTGTGTTCCGGATGCCTCTGGTCCCTTACTCAGCTGTCGTTGGTCGTGTTTTCCGATAATCGGGTGACAATATCAGTATTGGAACGTCGCAGAGGATAGACTCAATAGGCTGTGAATGTTTTTGTGCAGCAATGTAACAAAAAGCATTTAATTTAATATTCTAAATTATAAAAGACGCCTCAGGAGTACTTTATTAAAATACCTAAGACGTGGTTTTGTTCAGTTTCAAACACATGTAAAAAGAGTCTTCTGAAAGAGATTAGAGATAATATGGAATGATAATGGGAATGAAATGGACGGAAGGGAAATTTGGGCATTTAATTAAAAATGCGAGTCCCAGCGACACTGGAAAACGCCAAAAAAAAAAAAGCCGGGTCACATGGGCCAGTCTCGGAACACCCGAATTCGGTTCATAGACGAATTCTTTCACTTTCTCTGAATAATTATTTATTTTTAGAATGGCAAGAAGAGTGGGATAATGCACACGTAGGAGGCTCAGTGGTTAGACCGCTTGACTCTCACCAAGGCGGCCCGGGTTTGATCCCAGGTGACCGCAAAGTGAGATTTGTGGTGGACAACACGGCGCTGGGGCGGGTTTTCTCCGGGACCTCCGGTTTCCCCCGCCATCTCATTCCAGCGGTGCTCCATCTTCATCTCATTTATCACCAGTATCACCGCCTGTGGTGCCGTATGTAGTAAAAGTGGGCGTTAAACACTACACATTTCATTTCATTTGCACACTTAGGAAGAAGAGTATATGACATATTTCCGGACATTAAAGATTGGCTAAAATTTGAGCACATAAAACCAAGGAAAGGATTTTTTTTTTCACTTTGTCACAGGACATGGCCCACATAACGTATATTTTAAAGAATAGGGAAGAGGAACTCAGATTTATGTAAACAATGTAACTGTTTAGATTCACATGAACATGCTATTTTTGAGTGCAATAAACATAGTGAACTAGAAGAAGATGGTCGAAGGAAGCTTCAAGGAAAATATTTATGGAGCATCTTAAGATATGCAGAAGATTATGCACATGTAGAAAATAAGTATCAGATAATATCCGTTAAGGCGTTAGAGAAATATACGATCCGAAACAAAACACTTCAAGAAAGAAATGTAGGAACATTTCAATCTACGAGAAAGGAGTATTACTTAAGAGATCGTCGGAGGGAAATAGGACCAAGAGAAACTGAAGATACAGATTTTCAGACTTGAAGACCTAATTCAAGACACACGACCGATAAATAGAAGACACCAGTTTGGATATCAGAAAGAAGAATAGAAACCATAGAAAGAAAGAGAATCCCAGGAGAGATAGCGGGTATATATGGAGAGCACCAGAGCGGACAGACAACTGATTATGCAGAAAAGGAAAGTTGACAATCTGGATGTCTGGAACTGACGAACCAACTCCATCTACTGAGGCCAATCCCTCTAGGAGATGCAGACCAGTAGGAGGAAGCTTTGAATACCAGTTGCAGAAGAGGAAATTTTAAAATTGTTGGAAACAGTCTTTCGTAGCTTTTTATAACAAAGCTGTAGTAGAAATGTAGATTTGATTTATATTGTTGACGTAGAAGTACAGTAGTAGAACAACTGTTTTAGGTAGATTAGATGAATAGATTTGTAAGGTTACTGGAATAAAGTAATCTGTAAGTTTTGTTAGTTCGTTGAAGTACGAGGGTTATGCCGAAAGTTATTAGCAGAGGTTCAAAAATACATTTTATTCACAAACTAATTACTACAACTATTCAAAATACTCTCCATGAGAACTGATACACTTTTTCATACTCTGAAACTCACTAGAAAATATCTCAGTCCAAGTTTCTTTCGAGATGTGACTTTGAACATTGTTTTACGCAGCAATAGCCTCTTCATTGGATGAAAACGGCTACCCACGTAGTTCTTCCTTTGTTTTTGTGAACAGGAAAAGGTCAAGTGGGGCCAGATCTGGTGATTAGGGTGGGTGAGGTAAGAGACGCATTTTCTCCTTCTCCGGGAAGACTATGTTACTGGCAGCTGTGTGTGCTGAGGCATTGTCGTGATGCAGAAAAAGATGCCCACTCTTCATCTTGGGATGCTCTGACCTCCATGTTGCAAAGACATTCAGTCACATACAACTTTGCAGTGACTGTAGCACGTGTATCCAAGATCACAGAGGTGAACTGACCCATTTTGGCGAAGAAAGTGGCCACCATTTTTTTCCAGAGCTCCTAGTTCTCCGAGTTTTCGTGGGTGTCTCCTGACCTGGAGAGAAGCATACTGATGACTTGCCCCTTGGTTTCGGGGTCATAATGGTACCCCTATGGTTCATCACCTGTGACGATATTGTGTCTTTGCACTGTCCTTGGTCAAATGTTTCAAGCTTAAATTTACACCAATCCACTCTTGCGTTCTATTGGGCTTATGTCAGGGAATGTGATACCCAACACGCACATCTCTTGGTTAGCCCTAAGTAATCATGAACAATGGTCTGTACTGCAGTCTACCCAATATTTAGGGCCCACTCACTATCGTAAAATGTGAGATGAGGACCGTCTTGGATCATTTCCCTCACAGCAACCAACATTTTCTTGGGTCACTGCTATTGCGGGATGACCAGGATGAGGTTCGTCTTCAAGAGATTCCCTGCCTCTTAAACATTCACGGAACCAATTTGCAGCGGTGGCCCTAAATGTGGCACAATTCCAAAAGCACGTACTAGTGAAGGGTGGCATTCTTCTACATTTAACTTCATTTTGTAGTCATAATAAATAATTGCTCGGAAATCACGGCACAACATATTCATCTTGAACTGTGTCTGACTCAGCACTGTTTCTTCACTCTGTCAACGCATTGCTCTGTGTAGGAGGAACGCCACATGCATGCTCCAAGGTCAAAAAACATCGCTCTTTCAATCTACAATAAGGTCATGGTTGCCTGCCTCGGTAGCGTAGACGGTAGCGTGTCTGCCTCACGTTCAAGATGTCCCGAGTTCGAATCTCGGTCAGGGTGAGTTGCCTAGATAAGGTTTCTCCGGGGTTTTCCCTTACCCTTCAAGACGAATGTCGGGTAACTCTAAGCTCCATGGACCCTGGACTCATTGAGCATCATTTCACCCAATTCATTTACCCTTCCGATATAACTTAACGTTGGGGCGGACGTAAATTAACAAAAAAAAAGTGGTGGTTGTCAGATTTTTCGTCTTAGCGGTGCTAAAAACTTTCGGCATGGGGAAGTAAGAAGTAGATTATATCTGCAAAATTTGTAAATTGTCTTGTGTAATCTGATTTAGAAGTTAATAAAGTTAAAAATGAATTTTGAATAGCAAGGCCTGGTATAGATTCCACAAACCGGGCTATTAGATATGCAGCTTTTATTTTATTTTTTACTTTCTCTTTTTTACGCACTTTCATCTATTTTTATTTCTTTGTTAACATAACGTAAAGAAATTCAGTTATATTTTATACCTGGTACCACGAATTTCCTCAGTTTATTTTCCTACACTTCCCAACCCTTATTTCTACTCCTGCTTCAGGAGTTAAACTACTTTTTATCCGTTTTTCTTACCTTTATTATTTTTTGCTACTTCCATAAAAGAAAAGAAAGTACCTACTATTATCGTTGTTTCTCCGTTATTATTTTTCGGCTGGCGATGGTCTCATTTGATAGTGGTAATTGCCAAGCCTTCTGTATTTGTTTTAATGACTCTTAATGGTTTCTTATCTATAATGAGAAAACCGAGAATGAGAATATTTTTCCATAATACGATAGCATTATATTTTCATCCTTAGATACTCTAAATTGAGCCATACTGTAGTCCTAAATATCACGTTATTGCTCAATAAGCATTATAAAGGGTGTAAAGAAAGGAATGTCAAAACATTTCTGCAACTGTTTGCACGATAAGATGTGTAATAAGTAACTCTCCTATGGTCATAGCCGCACAAGAGAACAGTGGGTATTTGTACAGTAGTAAACATTTGTTTTCTATCTGGTTGAATTAGGTAAAGGGCATTTTACCGTTGTCATGTGCTACAGTACGGTAAAGTACGCAGTCCACTTGCTAGAACCGATAACCTAGAAAAATAAATCCCTGGCATGACAGCCCTTAGTGGGCCAAGGACCAACCAGACTGCCGGCCTCACGCCCACTCACGTACGGCAGACGGGGGCGATCATCCAACCGATACGGGAGGAGATGTGGTAAGCATATCGGCATCCCCAGCCGGTCTGTTGGTTTTCGTGACCAGGGTCACTTACCTAGCGCAAGCTCCTCACTCTCCTCACGATGCTGAGTGGGCGCCGGTCCTATACCCAAGATTAAAATCCGCATCCCATGGGTGGGATCAAACCCAGAGCCACTCTCCCTGGCTAGGGACTAAGGCATGCTGCCTTAGCGCACTACGCCACGGCGTATGACTCATAGGACCGACACTCAGTTCTTATATAATGGAGTTCCACCTCATTGCAGGCTTCTTCGTCAAATCCTGAATAGCATGTTTCCTGCTAGATGGATAGGAGGAAGTGGACTATTTCCACGGTCTGCACACTCACCTGATTTTAACACACTAGATATTTATTTGTGGAGACTTTTCAAATGTCTTCTTTATGCAACTCCAGTTGGAGATGTAGAGACTCTTCCTGCCCGTAGTGAAGAAGGCTGCTAGACAATATCTATATAAGCTCTTCAGGTCCAACTCTGCTACCAGTCGGGCGGAGCGCTGCCACTAAACCACCAGCTCGAAGTGACAGAGTCTTGCACTCTTCTGTGCCAATATGCTGACGACGTCCTCATCTTGGCCCAGAACGTCCGCTATTGCCTCCCTCCGCTGCAACGATCACTCCGAGCCATCGGCACGTAGAGTGAAAGGTGGAGGATGGCCAACAGCCCACAGAAGAGCTCTGCCCTTCTGCTGGGGAAGGTCCTCCGCTGGTGCCCGGAAGGAGATTGGCGGTTGAGGTAGAGAAGGATTCCTTGGGTCCGATCTGCCAAATACCTGGGTGTCCATCTGGACCGCGGCCTCACATTCACCCCACATGCCCGTGAAAGAATCAGCCTCAGCCATGCAGCGCTTAGGCAGTTGTACCCCATATTCCGATCGACCATGCCCACTAGCCTGAAACTACGGGTGTATCGTGCGATCATCCCGCTCCTGATCCTGTATGGATGCGAAGTCTGGGGATCGGTGACTCGTACCACCATCCGCAGACTGCAAGCCGTGCACAACAGGGCGCTTAAGATGATCTACTATACCGAGCGTATGTTTCCCTCACATATCCTACACACCCATTCTGGCACAACTTACGTTGAGGAAGTTGTGCGTGAACGGGCGCGCACATTGTATGCCAGGATAACATCCCATCCCAACCACCTAGTGAACACACTAGGGCAATATGACCACCGTGAGCCCAGGAGGAGAAAGAGCTACCGCCTCTCCAAGGACGCCCTTGGGTGGTGAGACCTGCCTCTCATCTCCGGCCACATTAGGGCTGGATCTGGCCCGTCGGCAAACCCCCGGCAGCAAGTCCCCCTGTGTGACCTCGATGAGAACGACAACCTAAACGGTCCCCAACCACCCGACCTCTCGCTCCGGGCCCTGCCAAGCTGGACGGACACTGCAACGCAGGCCGCCCCTAGCGCGGCGGTTTAGGGCACTGGCCTCCTACTTGGAAGCTCATCCCGCCGCCAGGAGCCGAATCACGTCCATCAGTTAACAGGGACACCCAAGCATTGGAGGAAAGACAAACTCTATAAGACCGCACGGGTAAATCCGCACAGCAGATAGGTACCGTGGCACTCTACCCACCGTTCGGGAGCACCTGGATGACTTGTTCTCGCTCTTTGCTCTTATTGGCTCTCAGAGCATTAGAGTGTCCATGCGACAGCAGTTTGATGGGTGCATTGGAGCTATTGGAGGCGTTTTGAACATATTCTGTGATTTCTGTTTTCCTCCAATTCAGACATTGATTGTTGTTTTATGGAATTCAGCTGTAGGAAAGTACTCTACTTTCACAAAACATATATTCTTTTATCCTATAGCAAACCAAGAAATGTTTTCACTGTGTGTAACAATGGAGTACGACTTCATCAGCTCCCGTATTTTATATATGTTGGCAATGAATTTTATCATAAAACCTTATTATTTGCTACAATTCAAGCTACGAAATTAATAACTTTATCTGGAAAAGTTGTGATACATATGTACATACATACACATATGCTTCTCTCAGCCCAATACAGTTCTTCGAATATTATAAAATAAAATAATGGATATAGGTTTCGACGGTTATTTCATATTTTGGAAATATTTAAAATTTTGTTCTACATTGTTCTAGAAAATGTAATTTTTATAAAATGGAATGTAAGATTGGGTAGGCCATAGGATTATATAACTTACTCAACAGTGTTCCTATTGGTTTTTGCAATAATTACGTAATTTTTGGGACGTGGACCAATAGGATAGAAGTAATTTATATGTGTGTTCTATTTGGTGTCGTTTTACAAGTCTGCTGGAACTAACAGCTCAACGAAATTACAATAGTTATGTTATAAAGGGACAGAAGCTAAGAAATTGAAATATGTAACTAAATATCTTAATGATCTTGTGGAATAAATTCCAAGATTTTTAAACAAGATAAATTGTTGTTATTTTCCTACCATAGCAACATAAAATTCCCGCTCCGATACGACGGTCAGAGATAAGACTCATTGCTCCAGAGTGCCAAGCCATACATCTACGAGAAATCTTCCAGATTGGCACAAAAGGTCAGAGTGATCATCCATTATCCCTCGCGCATTTTGCACAAATTTATTTTGTGCAATGTTTAAAAAAAACATTACATATAATAAGCACTGATTACATGCGTAAAAAAAGACAAAGCGTTGTGTACAGCATAAAAATTACCATGTCTCATGGGTTCATTCAGCTATAAATAGGAATCGTTTTTTTATTTAATATATTTATTAGATCGGTCAGCAATAATATATGCTTTGCAGATCTAAGAGAACAGATACAAAATAATCACAGAGTAATAACTTTGTAGAGGTAGGACAATGTGCCTCCTCTGAACTAAAACAAATGAGTTACTGCACTAATATAAATGTGGCACTGAACTAATAAAATGGTATACATACTTCCATAGTGAGAATTTACATAGTAGAACAGAAGAATAGAAAAGATAAATTGAAACAGTAGACTATTCAGAAGTGGAAGTGTCATCACTGTAAAGCAGGTCCTGTGGTCGTCGTCGCTTCAGTCGCGTTGGCCGGCGACTTCGGACGCCGATGTTATACGTCACAGCTGCTGGGACGTGGCGTAGATTGTAGAAGAAGCGTCGAGCAGTCTGTCGGATGAAATGGTGGAGAGGAAGAAGTCCCAGCTCGTGATGCAGCTGCTGGTTGCGGACAAACCAAGGAGCATTGGTGGCGATTCGCAGGAATCGACTCTGGATGTACTGTAGACGCCTCAGGTGACAAGTACTGGCAGCCCACCGGACCTGGCAGGCATAAGTAATAAGAGGCCGAACCAGAGATTTCTATAGGAGCAGTGAAGATTCTAAACAAATTGAAGTATGTTTGTGAAATAATGGAGACAGTTGTGAACGACGAGCGTATGCCAGGGTAATGGTGCGGTCAATATGAGGCTTCCACGTAAGCCGAGTGTCCAGTAACACTCCGAGGTACTTGACTGGTGTAGGTGAAGGGAGCCACGGCAAATGAATAATCAGAAGACGTATAGGCGGAGGGGGATTATAGCAGCGTAAAGTAAAAATCTTGGCTTCAGTTTTCTGGGTATTCAGGGAGATACACCAATTTTGACAACATTGAGTGAGGCGATCAAGAGAGAGCTGTAAGGTTTATACAGCAGAATGTAGATCGGAGTGAGAGTAAAATAAAACAGTGTCGTCAGCATACAGGGCAATTGAGGTTGGAGCCATGTCTGGAATATCAGAGTTTTAAATACTAAACAGCGTTGGTGCCAGTATTGAACCTTGTGGAACGCCTGTTTTAATACGACGCTCAGTTGAAAGAGTGCCTCCAATGCGCACCGCAAAAGTGCGATCAGTGAGAAAACTGGTAATAATGTGGATTAAGTAGTCCGGGAGACCAATGCGATAGAGAAAGAGGAATCTCTGAAGCTTAACTGTATTCCAAAGATGCCTCATTCCAGCTAACACCACGGAAAACTCAAAATATATAGAAACGAACACATAGCAAATAGCAGTGGAAATTTACGTTAGAGAACTGTAACTTTTAAGCTAAAACAGGTTTTATCAGTAACACAATTTATAGAAAATCGAAATATGCATAATAATGACGTTGGTAATATAACAAGATGAATATTTGATCCAGAAGTTTGACATACCTTAGGAAACGAAGCATTATTTATCGCATTTATCGCCAGGAAGCAAGAAAAGGAAATAGCTAACGTATACTACACTGGGAATCAAAAAAATAATTTTTTAATATTTTGAGCACTTCACGAGGCAATTCCTACTAATTTTGGATTGAGAAAAACAAATATGACAGTGAAACATTTTTATTATCTCTAGTTTCTATGATATACACAAGGAGAAAGTATTACATATTAACGGATTGAGAGAAAAGGATACACTTTAACTACATACATACTAACAACAATGAAAGTGCATTAGATATTTTAAACTGGTAATTACATGCTAAGAGTTCTAAATTGCTGAAAAATACTTCAGAGATAGTAGTATCTGAAGAGAATCATGTGGTGGTCTATTGACAAAGACCAATGGTAATCCTCAAGCTTTACTTCATTCCAACGGCCCTGATATCTTTGTTCCATAACAGAAATGTCCTGATAGAATCTCTCCCCATGTTTATCACTAACAGCTCCACAAATAGGAGGGAATAAGTCTAGCTGGGAGTCGAGAAAATGGATCTTAAAGGACATGTTGCATCCAAGGTTACGGTATTTTTGCAGGAGTACTGCCACCAAATGCTTGTAGTTGTCATCTCTTTTGTTGCCTAAAAATCCATACAGAACACCCTTGAAGGCTTCCCAGGCTTCCTTCCCCTACAACAGTTGGTCAAATGCAGGATCCTTTACAAGTTCTCTTATTTGTGGTCCGACAAAAATGCCTTCCTTAACTTTTACATCACTTAATTTCCAAAGTTTCTCTCTGATTGTGTTTTGTTATTTGACAGATGTGCCAACTCCCCATTAAGTTCCCCTAAATTTAAAATCTTCACTCTAAACATGAAATGTCACTTTTTCTTCAATACAAGAGCTAATCCATCATTTTTATAGTGATTTTTGAATTCAGCAGATGGAATATATGTGAATTCACTATTCTTAAGCCCGAAACATTTTCATTTTTGCCCAGTGTTATCTACTCTGACTCATTTTCCGCTATTTTACAACTTGTTTACTTAGAGACTGCAGCTGCTCTGTATGTTTTGTTTATAGCGTTTCAAAGAAATATGGACCAGGGCATAGGAAACTTGTTGTTAGCTTCTAAAAGAACAGCTTTTATGTATTTATTTTCTGCAGGACACAAACACTTTATAACATATGCTTACACATTATGAGATGCCATATTATTCATGAGTAGACGCACGGTTCTGCGACTTCATTTGTTTATACTGTTACAGATCTAACTAGATGCTGTATATCGCTCTGCGAAACTAATGCAGTGTTAGCAACGCTTTTTTTTCCTGGCATAAAGACAACGCAAGGACTACTATAAATTTGCCCGGAGAATCACATTCATTCAGAATAAGATGTTATTTATACCATCGCTGAGGAAGCATGTAGGTCGCTTCTTCCCATTATACATGGAAATGGGAAATAAAATATTTCTGAAATATATACATTCATAAGATGTAGAGAGAAACAACGTGGCTTTCTTGTTGTCCCATGGGATGTCGAAAAAAAGCAAAGTAATCTGTAACAATCTTGGCTTATACAACAGGGATTTGTACACATACTGCACACAGCGGATTTTTGTAAGAAATTAAAGTAGGGCTTCCAGTTGCTTAAAGAAATGGTTCTTTAAATGTGGGACGCGGCCCCAGGGGAATATGCCTGTAAAGTATGGCATATCTGAAGTACCCTTCGTGGATTTTAACAAATGCACAACAACATAATATAACAACCACCATGAACAAATGCGAGCAATTCCAACACTAAATTTTAGAATCGTTTCTGAGAGGTTATGTAAATATATCCAGTGAATAGTGTTGAGTTAGTAATACACCGTGCTTAAAAAGGAATCACCCTCTTTTTAGTTTTTACACAGAACGTTAGTACTGTAATGCATATAAAGAGTTACTCTGTAAACAAAATTATTTAAATCGTGGCGAAAATTATAAAAAAAAATAACTCTAAGGTAAATAACTGTTTTAAATTGATAGAGTCGACATGAAAAATTCAATGCCTTGCCGGGATTTGAAACATGGGGTTTCCATCCACCTGTTGAACTACCATGGCCAATTTGCCATCATGACATTAAATTCCCCAATTGACTGATATTTTCCCAGTAAACCACTAGGGACTTTCGCATCCGAGATACACCGTCTGTGGCGACTTACTATCGTAAGTATTGAGTCCCAGGCTTCATCATTTAACTCTTATTATTTCAGTTAATTGATGTAAATTATTCATTTTTTCACAATAGCCGTATACAAGCTAGGGATTAATAGAATCGACATGAAAAATTCAATGACACGGCCGGGATTTAAAAAAACGAATTTACTTGTTTCATCCAATCGCTCTCAACAGCTGAGCTACTATGGCCAATTTGCCATCATGACATTCAGTTCTCCAAAGACTCACATTTCCACGCTAAGTCACTAGGGGCTCCCGCATCCTAGTGGCTTACCGGGGAAATATGAGTCAATTGGAGAATTTCAAGTCACGACGAGAAATTGGCCATGGTAGCTCAATGGCTAAGAGCGATTGGACGGAAACTAGTTGATCCGTGGTTCAAATCCCGGCCGTGGAATATAATTTTCCATATCTATTTCATCAATGCAATACCTTAGCTTGTATACGGCTAGTGTGAAAAAATAAATAATTTTCATCAATTAACTTAAAAATAAGAGTTAAATGATGAAGCCTGGCTCTCAAGTACTTACAATAATAAGTGGCCACAAACGGTGTATCTTGGATGCGAGACCCCGTAGAGGTTTACCTGGAAAATATATGAGTCAAATGGAGAATTTAATGACAGGACGGCACGTTGGCCAGGTAGCTCAATGGGTAAGAGCGACTGGACGGAAACCAGTAGATCCGTCGTTCAAATCACGGCCATGGCATTGAATTTTTTATGTCGACTCTTATCAATCCAATACCTTACCCAGTATACGGCTAGTGTGAAGAAATGAATAATTTCCATAAATTAACTTAAAATGTTGTTAACATTCAAATTCTATTATGTTAAAAAATATACAAAATTCTGATTATTACCGTTTGTCATTTATTTCGTTTACCTGCAGTTAATAACCATCCTATTATTATAAGGAATGAATAACATATTTGTAACTTCGTGGTACTTACATTTGCGGTAGTACATACCTATATAATTATTAAATGGATATATACATAAATATATAATACATAATGCACAGTATACAATAAACATGTTATATTTTTTCTTGACGAAAAGGTATATTCACTTTGTATATTTTATCAGCACCACCCTCACCCCCACTACCTTTTTTCCTATGTATGTTTTAACTAGAACAGATATTGCAATCGATCAATCGATCAGAGGCTTCACAATGTACTAGTAGTTTAAAGGCAACCTGAATCAAAATAAAAAAGAATAATTTAAATTTCGCTAAAACTTACCTAAGTATTGCATCCCACCCAAGAATTTATTTTAAAAACTTTGAAATTCAGAAAAATAATAATATAGAAAGGTTCATTCTGTGACTCTCTTCACCCTCTTTCTGTGTGGCTGTGCTAGTTGTAATAAACAAATGCGTATTATTTAATTCTGCGGAGTTTATACATCCCATTTTCAAAAGATTTTCGCTATCTAGTTGGTACACCAGTTCTTTATATATGTCTGCATTTTCATCCGTTTTGAATATAAAGTTTTAATTCCTTTGTTCACAATAGAAAAGATTATATGCGTTTTCCAGAGCTTGGAACTTTCATTTTAAATCCGATGCCCCTCAGGGAGGTGTTCTCGGCCCGGTGCTATATATTATATATTATACTTCTGAATTTTCTATTGCACATTATGCTGACGATATTCAAATCCTGAGTAAAGCCGCCTGTGAATCAGTAGCCAGAAAAATTATTAGTTTCTGTGAAGACATAGAAGTCTGCTGCATGCTCTGGTCTGATTGTATGCAATAAATGTGTTGGGCCGCAATTTTGGTATTTAATTTATGAAATCCAAACTTAATCTCCGGCAATGAATGAAATGGGTAAAATGATTCTCAAATGAGCCCAGGGTCTATAGAGCTTAGAGTTACCCACTATTTATCTTTAAGGACAAGGAAAACCCTCGGGAAAGCCCTCCTCATGTAACTTACTCTGAACAATATTCCAAATCCTGACCTGTTGAGCGGAGATAGCGTGTCCACTACCTACGCTACAGACGCGGGCTGTGTATATTTTTAAGGTAGAAAAGAACGTTTGATAAGAATTGGAAATTTCATGCTATGGCACAAAGGAAGGAAAAAGAAAGGAAGGAAGGAAGGAAGGAAAAAAAGGAAGGAAGGAAGGAAGGAAAAAAAGGAAGGAAGGAAGTAAGGAAAAAGGAAAGAAAGGAAGGAAGGAAGTAAGGAAAAAGGAAAGGAAGAAAGTAAGGAAAAAGGAAAGGAAGGAAGGAAGGAAGGAAGGAAAAAGGAAAGGAAGGAAGTAAAAAGAAAGGAAGAAAAAGGAAGGAAGAAAAAGGAAGGAAGAAAAAGAAAGGAAGAAAAAGGAAGGAAGAAAAAGGAAGGAAGGAAGAAAAAGGAAGGAAGGAAGAAAAAGGAAGAAAAAGGAAGAAAGAGGAAGAAAGAGGAAGAAAGAGGAAGAAAGAGGAAGAAAGAGGAAGAAAGAGGAAGAAAAAGGAAGTAAGGAAGGAAGAAAAAGGAAGGAAGGAAGGAAGAAAGGAAGGAAGAAAAAGGAAGGAAGGAAGGAAGAAAAAGAAAGGAAGGAAGAAAAAGGAAGGAAGGAAGACAAATGAAGGAAGGAAGGAAGAAAAATGGAGGAAGGAAGGAAGAAAAATGAAGGAAAGAAGGAAGAAAAATGAAGGAAGGAAGGAAGGAAGAAAAAGGAAGGAGGGAAGAAAAATGAAGGAAGGAAGGAAGAAAAAGGAAGGAGGGAAGAAAAATTAAGGAGGGAAGAAAAATTAAGGAGGGAAGAAAAATTAAGGAAGGAAGAAAAATTAAGGAAGGAAGAAAAAGGAAGGAAGAAAAAGGAAGGAAGGAAGAAAAAGGAATGAAGAAAGGAAGGAAGAAAAAGGAAGGAAGGAAGGAAGGAAGGAAGGAAGAAAAAAGAATGAAGGAAGTAAGGAGAGAAGGAAAAAGGAAGGAGGAAAGGAAGGAAGGTGGGAAGGAAAAAGGAAGAAAGGAGGGATGGAAGGATAGTGGGAAGGAAAAAGGAAGGAAGAAAGGAGGGAAGGAAGGAAAGAGAGAAGGGAAAAGGAAGGAAGGAGGGAAGGAAGGAAAGAGGGAAGGAAAAAGGAAGGAAGGAGAGAAGCAAGGAAAGAGGGAAGGAAAGAGGAAGGAAGAAAGGAGGGAAGGAGTGAAGGAAGGAAGAAAGGAGGGAAGGAGTGAAGGAGGGAAGGAGTGAAGGAGGGAAGGAGTGAAGGAAGGAAGGAAGGAATGAATGAATGAATGAATGAATGAATGAATGAATGAATGAATGAATGAATGAATGAATGAATGAATGAATGAATGAATGAATGAATGAATGAAGGAAGGAAGGAAGGAAGGAACGAACGATGGAACGAAGGAACGAAGGAACGAAGGAAGGAAGGAAGGAAGGAAGGAAGGAAGGAAGGAAGGAAGGAAGGAAGGAAGGAAGGAAGGAAGGAAGGAAGGAACATTTTGCTTTCCTCCACATAACAGCTTACATAGCAGACGCCTTTTGCTTTCGTGTACGGAAATATTTTAAATCAGTAACCCAACAACATTGTGTTCAATTTATTATTTGTATTTGTTGGACAAGGGGAATTACGCACATTCTGAAAAACTGCTTGTGTTTGAATATTGACATATCGATACTGCGTAGAAATTTAGAAATGCGAGCGTTAACTTTAAATATTTAACTGTAACATACACGCATCCAGTATCCGTTTGAGCCTTTGCATGTATATTACACAATAAACAAATGTAAATCTGCGCTCCGATAAATTAAAGAGCTCATAGTAACAATAGCATTGGGTTTTCAGGATACGAAATATTTAGGTCATTAGCGAAATAGTTGATAAAAACAAAGCATCGGTCGTTGCTGTCTTATGCATTGTGCTAGAAATAAGTCATCGGTTTCATTCAGAAAATACAAACGAATTGGTATTGCGTTTATTGAACGCTTCCCCTTTTCAAGTACAGTTTAATTTTGAAAAAAAGATCTAAAATAAATCCATAGCTATTTACATCTCGTGTTTCATGAACCAGATTACTTACTATAATCGAAGATATGAAACCTCACTGAAACCATTTAAAGTGACCTTATTTCCTAAGAAATTATCTGTACCGCGACGAGGACACGCCTCTAACTGTTTCACCACTACACTTAATGTTTCTCTTATTCTCCTATTTCTCACTGAGTCGAAAAGCTATGGTCCATGTTGGGGTACTTGACTTGGTCAATATGCGACTCAAAAAATCCAGTGACTGACTTGGACTGGTGTTACGAGACATGCCTTCCAGTCCCTTATTTGAAAAATGGCAGTATTCTTCCCCTTAATCCATGGCGAAGAAAACTTTGTGCATGGACCAAAGTAATTTTGTTTATCCTCAATTGTGAAACATTTTCACTTAGAGATGACATGAAAATACAGAACATTTGACCTGGAGCGTTACTCACCACTTTGACGCATGCATTACGAGCCTATTATGTGTTTCAAACGGAACGATGTTTTTCCTTGAGTGCTACCAGATGAACAACCAATCGGAATCCAGCGGTGTAGTCGTATGGCATTTCCCTTAAGTGCTGTGTGAGACGAGCGCAAACCTAATCAAACTAATAAACAGGAGGGCTGTTCAGTAAAGAATGATCATAATTTATACGGTCATAATTTTTCGGAATAAAATTCCGTCTTATTACATTCTGTGAGCTTATTGTGAAACAAACATGCCATAGTAGTTTCATTGTTATTACTCTTGGTTCCCGCCTGTGAGATCTAGGTAAGTTCAGACATGTTCAGTATCGTCTACCGCTGCAATGGAGTTAACATGCAGTTAAAGTTGATGTTAGAGAGAGATCCGGAGTTTCCTTCAAACGTAATCCCTGCTAATAAACCTTGGCTACACCATTTTCATCCTGAGAGCAAACAGCAAAGCTCAGTGTGGAAATCTCCTTCATCACCAACCCCCAAAATAGCAAAAGTGGTTGCTTCTGCTGGGAAAGTTATAGTCATCTCATTCTTTGATATTCATGGAATGGTTTATCAGCATGTTGTACCTGCACACACATCAGTAACTGTACAATGCTACAGGGATGTCCTGAAGACATTGCAGGTCCATATCAGGCGCAAAAGACCACATTTCCATGAAGCAGGCTGGATGCTGCACCACGATAATACGCTGCCGCATATTGGCAATATTGTTGCTGAATATCTTGCAAAAATCAACGTGAAGTGCATCCCCCACCCTCCCTATAGTCCGAATTTAGCGTCATGTGACGCTTATCTATTACCTAACTTGAATTGATGCGTTCGTGGGAGGTATTATTCATCATCAGAAGCAGTGGTGAAAGCTGCGGAGGCGATTTTGAAGGATCTCTCAAAAATGGTTTCCAGCATGGGTTTGAAGACTGG